>JAFIRS010007636.1:0-23200 GCA_018342105.1 Gonioctena quinquepunctata | reverse complement strand
AAGGGGAAAACGGGACAAGGGGGTAAAAAAAAAAAGGAAACAGGAAAGGGGATAAAAAAGTAACGGGAAAACGAGATAACGGACAACGGGGAAGGGGAAAGGGAGTAAAAAGCATAATCTAGATGGAACAACAAAAAGGGAAAAAACATAAAAAAAAAGAAATTTACGCGGACGAGATTTTTGGGGGAAAACATTTTAGGAAACATAGAAATTTGACAGGACAACCAACGTCTGTCGGGTCACTAATATATATATATATATATATATATATATATATATATATAAAATATATATATAATATATATATATATATATATATATATATATATTTTATAGAAATTTTGTTCTCATTCGGTAGTTTTCTGAGCAGTTATTTCAAAGTGGGATTTTTGTTAATTCCTGTTTATTTATGATTATATGATTTCAATGAATATAAATGTAGTAAGGTTTCCCCAAAAAGAACCAAGAGAAACCGTGCCTTTATTTTGTTACAAATTACATAACGACTGCAGAGAAACGTTACGTAATACTCTTAAAGTGGTTGGGGATAAAAACAGTCAAAGGATTTATTGTGAAACGTGTATAAATATTATTTTTGATAGTTTTGTATCTATCTCCCCCTCAGAAATAATTGTTAACATCTCAGTAACCATCCTCCCAAAAGATGTACGTTTTGTTCAAAAGTTTTAATTTTTTTGAAAATTTAACTTATACAATTATTGTAGTTTTCTGATGATGGAAAAAAAGATTTCCCCGGTTTGGGGAAAACCGTTAAAGAAATATTCAGTTGCTGCAAAACCCCTAATGTCTAGTTCTTTTAAATCTTCAGCAATGACTATCATATAAAAAATTTCGGTGATTTTAATGTGAATTTTGCATGTGAATTAACAAAACATAGCTGAACATCAGTTGTATGTTTTATGTTTTTGACATATATGGAAGTTACAAGTTAAAATTTCATTTCAATAACAATATAAACCACAGAAACTATCTGGGCGACAGTTTGTACGTGGTGAGGTGTTTAAAAAATAAATAATTATAATGTATAAAATAAAATTTAGTATTTAAAACCCTAAACTTATCTAACGAACATCCATCGAAAAATTCAGTAGATGATTCAACATGTAAAAAAAATTAAAAAAAGGTTTTTTACTTAAACCTAAGTTTATTTAGCGAATATCCATCAAAAAAAATTCAGAGATGATAATATGTTCAACATGTAACAAAAAAAATAAAAGGATTTCACATATCAAAAAAAAATTATATTGTATAACTTATCACAATAAAAACAGAAATCAAAATTTTTAATCAAGGATTGTCAATTAATTCGTATTTCTTTTTGGCCTCTCATTATATATTTTTATTTCGTCTTAAATTTTTTGACTGTATTTTCCTTTTGGTATTATCTGGCAAGGTTTGTATAATTTAGCCCCTAAGTACAAATTACTTCTCGTCCGATGTATTTGTTCATAATGGTTTTAACATACTTTTGTTTATTTCTAGTTTCATAGACATGTTCGACTGTGTAATGCACCTCTGTTTAAGTTTTTTATTTGAGAAAATTAATCTGGTATCTAATATTTTCGTTTGGCATATAGTTGATCAGTAGGATACCTATGGTGTTTGTTCAATAGAAATTTAAAATTTTTTTGTGAAACCTGTATGGCATTATAGTGTGCTTTTGGGAACACCTCCCAACCTATGATTCCATAACTCAAATGTGATTCCACCAAACCTGATAAACATTATTCTTTCTTTTTTTTTCAAGAATTCAACAATTTTTTTTTTTATCTTTTAAAATGCACCTTAATTTTTTTTAAAGGGAGTCCCATGAGTTTTTCCCTCTGAAAGTACGATCCCAAAATTACCCCCAAAATTTAATTTCATTTGCTGGTTTTATTGTGAAAGAATTTTGTATGGTTATATCATAGTTTGGGAAAAGCTGTCTCAAGGCTACCGAAAGGTAAGTAAACCGTTTTTTTTTAAATTCACCGATAAAATCAGTCCAGCCAGGTTTTAATTTGGGGAAAATCCTTTTAATTTTAATTTTTAAATTGTACCAGTTTGTGTCCTTATAGAAACCAAGTATCATCGGAAAACTGATGATTTGACCCTCTTTTTCCAATAAAAAAAATTTTTTCATATAAATATGAATAACAAAGGAAAACCCTTCCTGAGGCCAACCCATGATATTTCCTTTGTTTCCTTTTTTATCATTCATTTTGACCTGTTGTTTTTGGTTTTTAAATAACTTTGAAAAAACTATTTCTGGACCTCTTTCCCATGTCCCCAAGGGTTTTCCCGTAGAATGGAATGGTTGGGTGTCAAAAACCTTTTCCAAATCAAGAAATATACCGATTACTGCCCCCTTCATCTATGCATCCCTAAATGTTTGCTAATAAATGTATTGCATCTTGAGTTGACTTGTGGGTTTCTAAACCGAATTGAGATTTGAAAATAAATGATGCTTTTCCCGGGAAATTTTTTTACTCTAGCTTTTACAATCTTTCAAACTTTTTTGCCAGGCTTTTAGTGAAATTGGTTTTGTTTGCCCATCATTTCTATCTCCAGCTTTGAAAAAATTTGACATCTGATCAAAAACTTAAACTATTCTTAAAAAAAATTCTTATTCTGATGATGATGGCTTGTAATTCAAATGATGTACAGTACCCCGATTACATTGTAACGTTCAAAATGACACTAACGGAGATAAGGAAATATCGGTTTTGATGTAATTTCACTGATTCCAATTTGTTCAATACTTGCAAAAACCCCGAGGAAATTCAAAATATTGGTTGTATTGGCAACGCCACAATCTGTCATCTTGTAACGTCATTCTCTTCTAAACTTCCCAAAATCTATATTGTATTGGGGGAAAGATGACAATATTTCAGCGCCAAATTTTTGAATTTTTTCCCCCATATACAAGGTATATTTATCCCCCCATCCCAATTGAATCCAGAAAATGAAAAAATATGCACATCATCACCAGTAGAGTTTTTTTTCCCCATTTGACGGGAATGGGGGATATCCGATTTTCAAGGGAATATCTTGAATTCTTTTCCCGAAAACATCAGATGCGCTAAAACATATTTTCCAATAAAATTTTATGAAATCTGCGGGTGATTTAGTCATTTTCCGAGAAGGGATGAACTTACCCTACTAAGTTCCAATCGAGGTTGATTGGGAATTCGTTTGATTTGACCCGTTAACATATCTGTTTTTCCCAAAAAGGTTTCGGTGATTTTTCAGATATTAGATCTTTTTGATAACTCCATAGGGTGTAAACAATTTGAGTGCAAATACTTTAACAGATATATCATGGACGACGATAAATTCTGTTGGAGTTTTGTTAGTTGATAATAATCAAGGAATTTCAAAACAAAATAAAAAAACTGTGTGACATTTGCCAACGTCTTCGTTTGTAAATTGGTGGCTTCCGGGTACCATATTAATAATAACTAATTATATCATTAGCCTTCGTGGTCACAATATTTTATACTTATTGTATGATATTATCCTATCGTGAAAATATCCAATATAGAAATTTGAATTCGAATCACTCGAAAGGCAACACAAAAAATATGTTCATTACTATAAAAAGTACGCCATTGCAAGATGTACGTGAAATGATTTTTTATTTTAACTAAGAATTTTGCAACTGTATTTTACAGCCAATTAAATTCAGTTATTTCATAACGTTACCAGAGCAATGAAAAAATGGCCAGAAATGTTTTCCTTGATAGGGTGTCGTAGACGAACTTGGGAATCGCTACATTGATGACAGTACAAACCTCAGAGTTATACAGGGTGATTCGAAAGTACTTTGACAAACTTCAGGAGGTGATTCCTCACAATATTCTAATATGAATTGTGCAAATAAATATATGTACGGAAACGCTTCGTTTCCAAGATACAGGGTGTTTTTATTTTAGTTTTTTTTAATAACTTTTGAAATACTAACCTTCATTAAACGAAAATTGGTATTGAGGAGTTTTTTGAGGTGTCGAATTCGAACCTGATGTTGTTATTGCTCTTACTCGTAGGGGGCGCCCCCTACACGTCTTTTTCTTTTTTGAGAATTCATAACTTTTTTGAGCGTACCTCTAGCACATTTTTCTGTGGAAAAATCAATTCCTCTATCATATCTACGTAGAAAAGCTACCATTGCCGCTATAAGCAACCGTTTTCTTGATATTTGGACTTGAAAATTTCAAGTCGATTATTTGATAATCGATGTGTGTTGAAGTTATTACCATTATTTTGCATTCTTCACAAGAATCCTTAGGAAATTAAATTGACGTTTAAGTAGGTAGTTTTGATTTTTTGTTGGGGGCGCCCCCTATTCTATTTATTTTTACTCGTTTGAAATAGTTATTTTTGTATCAAGGGTGCAGAATCTGTATTTGTTTTAATAAAATTTGCAAGAAATATCAACATTGTATTTCAACATATTTTTAATATGTAGAATAAAATAAAATTAAGGAGACTGAATTGTATTCAAATAAATTGTTCAAAGTGTCCACCTTCAGCGAAGATACAGGCAATCAGTCTTCTAGTCATTGAATCTCGTACCCGCTCAAAAATTATTGGTGTGTTTCTTATTGTTTCACAGGCGTCTACTATTCGGTTTCTTAGATCTTCCTCGTTCGCTTCTAGAGTTTTATAAACTAGTGACTTCAAATGTCCCCAAAAATAAAAACCTAGCGGGTTTAGATCTGGGGACCTTGGTGCCCACGCCTGGTTAGGTTCTTCTACACCCCTACCGATCCATCGATTTGGATAGACAGTGTTAAGGAATTCCCTGGCTACAACGCTCAAATGGGCCGGAGACCCATCATGCATAAACCACATGCGGATACGAATTTCTAATGGTACATACTGAAGTAGTCCCGGCAATTCATCTTCTTAAAAGTCTCTGTAAGTTGCGCCATTCAGTCGGAACGGAAGAAAGAAAGGACCTATCAAGTAATTATCAGTTATTGCCGCCCATACATTTACAGAAAATTGATACTGATAATGTCTTTCACTAACTGCGTGCGGATTTTCCAGAGCCCAAACATGGTTGTTATGAAAGTTTGTGATAGCATTTCGGGAGAAGTTTGCCTTGTCCGTGAAGAGTACATATCTTAAAAATTGAGGATTTCTCAAAAACCACTGACACATACTAATGCGTTGGGGAAAGTCTCGTGGTAAAACAGCTTGTACCTTTTGAATATGGCATGGATACAATTGTTGATCGTGGATAATTCTCCAAACTGTGGACTGAGTAGAATTGAGAGCTTAAGCAATTATTATTGTACTTGTTTCTGGATTCTCCTCGAGAGCGTTCAAAACAGTGTTTTCCAATTCTGGGGTTCAAACTGCTCGTGGTCTTCCAATAATATCAGCTGCCCTCTTAAAGCTACCTGTGTCTGTCAAACGACGGTGGAGACTGGTAAATGTTGGAGCTGAAGGCAGTACTCGATTAGAAAATCGCTCCTGGTAAATACGTCTTGCTTCGCGCGCATTGCCATCCGCAAGGCCAGAAACGAAATGCATGACGGCTAAATGAGCATTATTGTTTAAATAATCCAATTTTTCGAAATCAGAAACTGCAACAAAACAACAAAACGTTTAACTTTCACATAATATGTAATTACCAAAACTACTTACTTAAACGTCAAATTCATTTCCTGAGCATTCTTGTGAAAAATGCAAAATAATGGTAATAACTTCAACACGCATCAATTTTCAAATAATCAACTTGAAATTTTCAAGTCCAAATATCTAGAAAACAGTTCCTTATAGCGACCTGTAACAGGGGTAGCTTTTTTACGTAGATATAATAGAGGAATTGATTTTTTTACTGAAAAATGTGCTAGAAGTACGCTCAAAAAAGTTATGAATCTTCAAAAAAGAAAAAGGCGTGTAGGTGGCGCCCCCTACGAGTAAGAGCGATAATAGCATCAGGTTCATATTTGACACCTCAAAAAACCTCCCAATACCAATTATCGTTCAATTAAGTTCAGTATTTCGAAAGTTATTCGAAAAAAAATCAAAATAAAAATATAACTTCAACACCATGTATCTTGGAAACGTAGCGTTTCCGGACATATATTTATTTGGACAATTCATAGTAGAATATTGTTAGGAATCACTTCCTGAAGTTTGTGAAAGTACTTTTGAATCTCCCTGTATGCAGAAATGGAATGTCAATGTTATTAGTTTTTGTAGAATATATTTATTCCAAATGAAGGATTATTTGTTTTGACGATCTTAAAAAATTATAGTCTGGTCCACAATCACCTGTCAATCTTTGTTAAAACTAAGTAGCTCTAATTTACTCCATATTTCTTGTAACTTCTATATCAATATTTAAATTTGCATACCAGAATACTATTATCATATATTTATAACAAATCAAACTTCATTTTTTTTTTTTTTTTTTTTTAATTTTTTTTTAATTAAATTGAAAAAAAATTATTATTATTGGGCCAATTCTTGTATTGTAATATTGTCCTTGTCATTTTGTTGACAGATTTGGCTATATTCAAAATTCAATTAGTTAACTAGACCAATCACTAGAGATTTTTTCGTGGCAACCAGGAAACCGACTGTGCCATCATACGAAAGACATTCCTTAGTTATATCCTGTTATGTTTCCTATTCCCAACTGTCATTGTTTAATTTGTTATATATCAAAAATGAAACCCATGCTTATATGAATTTTCCACCTTATAATTAAGTGAGGAATCATCCTGTGAAATATCGGACACTTATTACATAACACCCTGTATATGTTTATGTGTTGTCCAAATAGATATAAATCAATGCTCACCTGACGTCACTTGACAGATAATTTTCGGAACACACTGTAGGTCATCATTTTGTACAAGTGAAGCAAGAACCTCCATAATTGATGTTTTGGCATTTTCGAATGAGGGTGGTGGACGACGATTTGGATATTTTGAATAATAGGGTGGTCTGGAAGGATACTGAAAGTTTGTTGGAAAAGTCTTGTATGGTATCTGTTTATATGGATACGGTGATGCGTAAGGGTGAATTGGATAATCTGCCGGTGGAAATTTTTCTTGGTAGTGGGGTACATATGGTTCTCCGATCTCATTTTGGTCTGAATATTCATACCCTCCAAAATTTTGACGACCCTGTAGTGCGAAACTCACGAGATTCCTGAAAACAAAAAGAAAATGGAAATCGTCGACAAAATAATTTATTGGTTTATACAGCGCTTCTGATATATTCATTTCTTATCTATTATTTTAAAATATCACTATCAGAGAGAGTTTCATAAGAATTTTGGAAATCCAACTCATCCCAAGAGTAATCAAGAGTAATTTGAAATAGAACAAAAAAAAGTATATTTGCTAGGATAGTCTAATACGTTAATTAAAAATGGTAGCACATTGAATATGAATGAACTTTCCTGTTTGTCCTAATCACATTTTGGAATTTGTCCTTATATAGTTTTTCAATAATTAGCTGGTCGTATAATTTCCCGACCAAATTTATTAGATTATTTACGTTTTTTTTTAAGTTTGTATTCCACGAAAGGTAGGCTATTGAAAGTTTCTGATCTTTTCATATTGAGATTCAATTTTTACTTCTGCCTTTCCTGTTTGTTATGAGGCTAATAGATTGACAATGTATCTGAAATTGACAGTTATAATTAACATTTCACTGAATTTAATCGGTCTTGTTCATAATCAATTCCAATCAGTGTTATCCATATTGATAATAAACTGAACCTGTAATATTTGCAAAAACTACGTGGTAGCCATACATAGTCTGTCAAATTTAAGAGTTGCCAGTGGGAATATCTCGGAAATGAAAAATATATCAAGAAATACCCGAAACCCTTTCGAAGCAATCTCGGGGAAACCAAAATAGCATATGAGTCTCCGCTCCATCAACACCCACTTTATAAGAATAAATAGTAATTATTCATGTGTGATTGATCATTGGAAAGATTTTCAAAAATGCTTGTCAATGGGGGTGTTATTGTAAAAAATAGTCAAAAAACCTCAGTTAATAAGTTTAGCCGTTCCATCTGATACTATCTCTTATTAGGTGAGTTCGAGTGTCGAACTCAATTTGGTATGCGATTGTACAGTGGCCATTGAAAAAAGCTTTTAAACAACGAACAATTATCGTATCATGTTTTCTGCAGTACTAATCCTTAAGTTCCTCAACTAAGGCTGGTGTTAAGTTTTATAATCTGCAGATTTCAGATGACTTCATAGGAAAAAATCTAAGAGTGTCAAATCTGGAGATCTAGGAGGCTTCTCGATAGGTCTTCTCCAGCTACATGAAATACTCGTTTTGTAGCTCACTCATTGTTCTTTACGGAGCCCGTTACCTCAGATTTCGTCACAACTTACGTATGTATTCGTGGCTATTTTTTTTTTCTGGATTACATTAATTATTCTCTGTCTGTTCATGTTTCGCATACAGGTGAATCATATCAATTCTTTCATCCATAGAATATACCATTGTCACGAACCCAAAATACTCCAACAAAACCCAAGCAATGAAAATCAATGGAAAAATTCACGAAAGTTCATTGTTCACAGACCAAAATCAACTTGACAAAATGAAAAAAAACTTCAACAGCAATACACTCGCTAAACTAACAATCCAATACTCGAGATTTCAAGAATCTTTTTTGTTACTCCAATAACTCTTCACCGCACGGTTTTTCAACAGTAATAAACGGTATATATTTATAATACGAAACTAAGAGCATTCTTCTTTTTTGTTACTCTGCTGATAAATACATGTAAAATGTCAGTTTTTCCATTAACTGTCATTTTTTCAGTTTTTGTAGTTTTTGGGTTCACGACGCCGGTCTTTCACCTCAGTGGAAGGATTCACTGTATGCGAACAAGATAATTATTTTAGAATTCATTCGTCTGAGTCTGTTTGTTTGTAATTGGGATTTTTTTGAGTATTCATCTCCAAAATTGGGTACAACTGAAAAGCATTTTCAAAGAGTTTCCTATGAAGTATCACACATGGGGGGTTTCTCTTTAAGCTTTTGAAGTAGTGGTTGCTGGGGCGGAAGGGGTGAGAGTATCGAGGTTTGCTCATACGCCATTTTGGTTCCCTCGACCTTGCCTCAACACTGGATTGGGCATTTCTTGATATCTTTTTTTATTTCCAAAATATCCCACTGGCAATTTTGCCACGTTGTATAAAAGGAAATGTCAAGCCCTATGAAGTTCTTGAACGAACATCATATAATAATAGTATTTATTCGCTTTACAAATTACATTTCTACCAACAAAGTTAAATACAATAATGCAAACTGGAGTCGAAAACAATTTCGAAAATTTCAGCCCCAAAATTAAGAAAACTTTTATATTCTAAATGGTTCGTGTAACTTGAAACAGAAAAATGAAGAAGTGAATGAAACAAAAAAAAATAAAGAAAAATTAAAACAAAAAAAGAGGGAAAATAGTACTGCTTTGCTGCGCGTGGAAAGAGTTATATATATATATATATATATATATAAATATATATATATATATATATATATATATATATATATATATATCATCAGGTCGGCTTGTGGTCTTTTTTGAATTCGAACCAAGTCTCTCAGAGTGCTAATACCTACCGGCAAGGATTATGTGAATGCAAAAGTATAGAGTGACACCTATAATTTTGGGAAGTAGACCTATGAGAATGATTCAATGACGAATTTCGTGCAACATTGATAGGTCACCAACAGATGTCAGTATGGGCCAATCTACGATACCAAAAGTGGTACTTCTAGTGCGTTCAGAGTAACGCAAAACAAATAACGAAATAATTCAAAAAACACCACAAGCCTTGCTGATGATTGGGAAACCATGAAACAGCTGTGGCGGATGGTGTTTTTTTTTATTCGAAACAAATCTCTATTTCTTTCGTTATTTGTTTTGCGTTACACTGAACGCACTAGAAGTACCACTTTTGGTATCGTGGATTGGCCTATACTGACATCTGTTGGTGACCTATCAATGTTGCACGAAATTTCGTGTCATTGAATTCCACTTCATTAGGTCTAAGCTTCACCCCATAAATTATAGGTGTCACTTCTACAGTTTTGTGCATTCTATATATATATATATATATATATTTATATATATATATATATTATATATATATATATATATATACAGTGGCCACTTTTTAAATGGGATTGTATTGGTAACTTTTGAATCATAAGAGTTAGAAGGTCGGTCAAATGGAGAAAAAGTTGCATTCATAGAAGCATTGTCAAGCAGTTCAAACAAATCGAGATTATCAGGGCCGGTTATTGAGATATCATAAGAAAAGTAAATTCTGTCATTTTAATTTTTCTTTTTTTCCCACTTTATTTCGAATATTATCAAAAAATGTCATGGAAGTTTTTTATTCGACAGTAAATTATCCTCAATTTGACATAATCAGATTTCGTATCCAACGTTTCGTACGCTCTGGGCCACCCTCAACCTCATTTTTTTCAATACGGACCTGCATATTTTATGACACTTTTCGAAATAACTATTAACGCTGAATTCAACGATATATCATACAATGTCATTCAAAGTTGATTTTCAGGTGATTTTGACCCTTATCCAAATTTCTTTGGGTCGGATCTGTATTACATTTAGGTACCTTTAGTTCAATCAACAACATGCAATACATTTCGATAAGAAAATCAACTTGTTCATTTTCAACTGAATGGAACGTAACAGAATCAAAGCAAGAAACAAGTAATAATTATTTCAAGAGGTGAAAAACCCAATTCATAATAATTAAACGAAACTATCATTTAGTGAAAAAAAAATCCAATGATTATTCGAAAGTAAATGATGAACATTAATGAAGTAAGTGTTCGAAATGTCCACCATTTTGTAAAATGCACTTTGCGGTTCTGAAACCCATACTTCTTATACATTTGCTTATTTCGTCTCCTTGAATACCTTCAGATACATTCTCAATCTTCTCGCGAAGAATCTCTATTGTAGTATCATAAATTTTATTTTTGAGATATCCCCACAAATAAAAATGCAGCGGATTCAAATCCGGAGATCTGGCAGGCCATGCTACTGGACCTCTTGTTCCAATCCATGAATCGGGAAAAGTTCGATTTAGATAGTCTGTGACTATTCTTGAGTTGTGTGGACCATATCCGTCTTGTTGGAACCATGGACTATTATGCCGATACCGTATAGGAAGATCATCCAACATTTCTTCTATAATTTCTACATAGGGTCCCAGTAATTTATTATTCAACAAACCGCACTATATGTTCTAAGAAAAACGATATTGATGTCTAACTTCATGAATTAAGTGAGGATTTTCTGTGGCATAAAAATGTTTGTTCCTTCGATTGAACATGCCAGAATTTGTGAATGTCGTTTCGTCTCCCCAAATGATATTGTGCGCAAAATTGTTGTTATTCCGCACCTTCCGTTGAAACCAATTACAGAATTGCAACCTTCTCTCAGGATCATTGCGATATAGTTTTTGCACGGCTTGGTATTTATAGTCATGGTATCCGTGTCTCTTGAGTATTTTATTAACAGCACTTTTTGATAAATTGCATTCACTGGCCATAGTTCTCGATCCTATTCCTGGATTCATTCGAATTTGGGCCAGAACATTGATGTCATTGATAGGCTCGTTTCGTCATACATAAGGACCTCTAGGTTTGATGAAAGAATTATGTGCAAGTAACGTTGTAGATAAACGTCGAAACATTTTGATATTTGGTGTTGTTCTTTCAGGATATAATTCACCATACCTTTGTTGTGCTTTGAACGAATTTCTATCTAGTTTTATGTACACTTCGTACATATCTCTCTTCTCTTCATTTGTGTATCTTACCATTATCGAATAAGTTGAATTGAAATTACTCGGAAAAGTATTTATTGACAAGTTCTTGTGACACAATAATAAACGGAGTGACAAATAATATGACATTTCTTGTTATGTTCTTTTTTATCCACGGCCTACTACTTGAAAATAATACATTCAATAAACCTAGAGTTGTGTGTATGTAAGAAAAAACAAGTCTATCAACGATATCAATGTTCTGAGCCAAATTCAATTGAACCCAGAAGAAAAATCGAGAACTGTGGCCAGTGAATGCAATTTATCAAAAACTGCTGTTAATAGAATAGTCAAGAGACGCGAATACAATGATTTTAAATTTGAATACCAAGCCTTGCAAAAATTATATCGTAATGATCTCAAAATAAAGTTCGATTCTGTAATTTGTTTCAACGGAACAAATGACAAATCCAACAATAATGATTCCTCGCGAGAAGATTGAGAATGTATTGGAAGGTATTCAAGGAGACGAAATAACCAAATGTATAAGAAGTATGGGTTCCAGAACCGCAAAGTGCATTTTACAAAATGGTGGACATTTCGAACACTTACTTCATTAATGTTCATCATTTACTTTCGAATAATCATTTGATTTTTCTTTCATTAAATGATAGTTTCGTTTAATTATTATGAATTATATTTTTCACCTCTTGAAATTTGTAAATAATTATTACTTGTTTCTTGCTTTGATTCTGTTACGTTCCATTCAGTTGAAGATGAGTAAGTTGATTTTCTCATCGAAATGTATTGCATGTTGATTAAACTGAAGGTACCTAAATGTAATACAGATCCGACCCAAAGAAATTTGGATAAGGGTTAAAATCACCTGAAAATCAACTTTGAATGACATTGTATGATATATCGTCGAATTCAGCGTTAAAAGTTATTTCGAAAAGTGTCATAAAATATGCAGGTCCGTATTGAAAAAAATGAGGTTGAGGGTGGCCCAGAGCGTACGAAACGTTGGATACAAAATCTGATTATGTCAAAATGGGGATAATTTACTGTCGAAAAAAAAACTTCCGTGACATTTTTTGATAATATTCGAAATAAAGTGGGAAAAAAGGAAAAATCAAAATGACAGAATTTACTTTTCTTATGATATCTCAATAACCGGCCCTGATAATCTCGATTTGTTTGAACTGCTTGACAATGCTTCTATGAATGCAACTTTTTCTCCATTTGACCGACCTTCTGACTCTTATGGTTTAAAAGTTACCAATACAATCCCATTAAAAAAGTGGCCACTCTGTATATATGAAAGGGTAGTCTTTGCTGACTAGTTAGGATATAAACTAGTTAATAGTGGGGAATGCAGCAATGTCAAAAAGAAAAACTCTTGTAAGTTTGTCCAAGCTTTCGGAATTATTTTATTCCATCATCAGGGAACTACAATATGAAGTATCACACAATGAGAGATTATCATTCAGTGAATTGATAATACTTACAACTCATTGGATGACACGATAATCAGTAAAAAATTGTCTTTTGACATTATGGTACTAAATAATGAGAAATGTAAAAACAGAGAAATGACTAATGTTCATTTTCACACTTAAATGATGAAAATTATACAATTAAATTTGATAAAATGTCATCAACCATGAGGTTGGAATCAAACTGACAGGTTATTTTATTATAAAGGTATGGGGGACTCTGTTTATGAATAATTGAATGTAACAGAACTAGAAAATGAAGTTTCCGTCGATGTTGCATTTTCAACCACTTTGAGGAATTCAACATGTGAGATACTGGATCGTATTGGCTTATGCCATAGATGAAACTGAGAGAATTGAAATGACGCAGAACTTAAGAAAAACTCAAAATCCTTTAATTGTAGTTGAAAGCAAGTGCCTGTGAGGATAAAGTATTTTCAAGAAACAACATGCTTTTTGAAGGCAATGGTTGATATGCCTTCTGAAACGAAGATCTGTATCCAGATACAAACCAAATTTCGTACATTTTCAACAAATGACAATTCTTCACCTTGAATTTGGATTTCCAAAACAGATTTGATATTTTATAAAATGTTTGTTTTTCAAAAAATCATTAAATTTGATTTTATCGCATTTATTTTCAAGGAGTGCTTGTTGCGCCTCCAACCAATCGTCAGGATAAAATGAATGATACAACTGTGTATCATCAGCATAAAAGTGAGATTGACATGTTTTATGCTCGACAAGGGGGCAATTCATCAATTACGTAAGGACTATTTTGGCCATTTTTACCCCCCTCCCCCCATGTAAGAGCACATAAGATTTCTCGGATTCCCCCTTCCCCTTCTTACGTGAGATTTTATCTCAAATATCCATCACTCTATCCTAGAAATCGCACATTACGACTAATAAAATATTACGTAAGAAATGTAGATCACGTAATTAATGAATGGCCCTAATCTGTTGAATCTGTAACTCGCAAAATATCTCACATACAAAGCAATTAATTCAATAAATCAATCAATAAATGAAAGCTAGTTCTCAAAAATATTTTTATAAGTTTGATATGGATCTTAATATTTATTGTGCATTCAGTTCATTCAGAAGAAAGGCCTTCTGAATCCAAATATAGGGCGGGATTCTCAGACAAATATATTTCTTTCCGCGATCCACGCCCTACTAGCGAATTTAACAATTCATTCCTTTTTCGATACTTTATCGGTAGAAACCTGAGAAAATAATAGTTTTTACATCAGTCATTCTCTTATTTTCAATAAGCCATTCGGTGAAATATTGAAAACACTCACCCTAGTATCTCTGCGGTTTCATTTTGTGATTTCGTATTTATCGAAACGCTGGTTCCAACCATAAGGAAAACAAACAAGTATTTGCGACGGGACATTATGCAAATTTTGGAACAAATGAACTCCACTTACACACTGTCCACTACATAATGATTACCGTTTGTTTGACGAGAAGTGATCACACAGAGAATTTCACTTGCGAAGAAAGTAATGTAGGTGTAGAGGATTTGCCATAATATCCTAGCCCACGAATATCGAAAAATACTTTCGCAATTAATAACACAATCTTAGCAGTGGGAAAAATAAATTGCGACAAACGATATAGTGACTCAACCAGTCGATTTATTTTCGGCATTAGCAGTGCAAATTTTTTGAAGGAGTTTGTACTTTTTCGTTAAACCCATTGGTATGTATAAATATTGTGCACTATGGAGAATTTGAAAGAACGAGAAAAGGGTTATTCGAGGAGATGTTAATGATGTAATTTCCAATACCAAGAATGGATCTACATTATATGCTAAGAGGTGTGAGTAACAAGAAAAGTCATTCTAAAAAAGTCATTTGATTTACAACTGATGGTACCCACTTACTATACTATTTCTATGACTGTATTTTATTTTCCCCAAGATTATTTGAACTGAATAGGATTATTATGTGAGATTCCATATTTTATTTTATTGATTTCATAAAAAGAGATTATTCGTTCGACCTAATGTTTGTATATATGTTCGCGATTTCTTCGAAACTATCCAACCAATTTGAATGAAAGTTTTTGCACAGTGATCGTAGAGACCCAAAGAAAGATCAAAACCTATTTTTGTGTGTTTATATCGACAGGGTGTGTCAAAAGTATATCTGTCCACAATTACCATTTTACCGAGTGGAAAGTAGCTTTTATAAAAATTAAATTGATTAAAATTCACCAATTCAATTTGTATACTTTCATAAGTTACCGCTTTGGGACCAACTTTTTAATATGTAGGGGGGAGGGGTGTTATTTGCGATAGCCATCCCCTGAATTAACTTGAATAAAATTCATCTTAGAATTAATATACTATATTGTTCAATCTGTTCAACGGCGGTACTTTCCACCCCAAATAAAGTTTTGAAAAAGTTTAATCAGTAACTATCGAGATATTATGACTTATTCATTGTATATTGGGTAAGCCCTCTCATTTGAAAATAAAGTGTTTGACTTTCATGAATTCGATATGCAATGAAATTATGCATATGGAATAAATTATGCTTATGCATCCGCTAAATCCGCCTTGACCAGAAAAAACGAGAGCCCATTGGACATTACTTATTCTTGAGCTATATGCCTCTTTTCGTTTGTTGATTGCCCCATAGCATTAGTCCCTTGCTTTGAAAAAACACGATATTCAGTAATGGATTAATTTTTTATTCTAGATTTTTTTTATTGCCTCGCAGTGTTCAAGTTTCTTATACAGGGTGATTCAAAAGTACTTTGACAAACTTCAGGATGTGATTCCTCACAATATTCTAATATGAATTGTCCGAATAAATATATGTCCGGAAACGCTTCGTTTCCAAGATACAAGGTGTTCAAGTTTTTTTTTTTTTTTTTTTTAAATAACTTTTGAAATACTGACCTTGATTTAACAAAAATTGGTATTGAGAGGTTTTTTGAGGTGTCGAACTCGAACCTGATGTTATTATTGCTCTTACTCGCAGAGAGCGCCACATGCACGTCTTTTTCTTTTCGAAGGTTCATAACTTTTTTGAGCGTACTTCTAGCACATTTTTCGATAAAAAAATCAATTCTTCTCCATATCTACGTAAAAAAGCTACTTCTCTTACAAGTCGCTATAAGCAACCGTTTTCTAGATATTTGGACTTGAAAATTTCAAGTCGATTATTTGATAATCGATGCGTGTTGAAGTTATTACCATTATTTTGCATTTTTCACAAGAATGCTTAGGAAATTAATTTGACGTTTAAGTAAGTAGTTTTGGTAATTATATTACAATTATGTGACAGTTAAACGTTTTGTTGGTTTGTTGAAGATTCTGTAAGTTTTAAAACACTAATTTTGAAAAAATGGATTATTTAAACAATAATGCTTATTTAGCCGATATGCATTTCGTTTATGGCCTTGCGGATGGCAATGCGCTCGAAGCAAGACGTATTACCAGGAGTGATTTTCTAATCGAGTACTGTCTTCAGTTCCAACATTTACCAGTCTCCACCGTCGCGTCGTTTGGCAGAAACAGGTAGCTCCAAGAGGGCAGCTGATATGATTGGAAGACCACGAGCAGTCCGAACCCCAGAATTGTAAGAAGCTCTTTGAACGCTCTCGAGGAGAATCCAGAAACAAGTACAAGAATAATTGCTGAAGCTCTCAATTCTACTCAGTCCACAGTTTGGAGAATTATCCACGATCAATAATTTCATCCAAACCATATTCAAAGTGTACAAGCTCTCTTGCTACGAGACTTTCCCCAACGCATTACTATGTGTCAGTGGTTTTTGAGAAAATTGGCTGGAAATCCTCAATTTCTAAGATATGTACTCTTCACGGACGAGGCAAACCTCTCCCGAAATGCTATCACAAACTTTCATAACAACCATGTTTGGGCTCTGAAAAATCCGCACGCAATTAATGAAAGACATTATCAGTATCAATTTTCTATAAATGTATAGGCGGCAATAATTGATAATTACTTGATAGGTCCTTTCTTTCTTCTGTTCCGACTGAATGGCGCAACTAACAGAGACTTTTCAGAAAATTAATTGCCGGGAATACTTCAGAATGAACCATGAGAAATTCGTATCTGCATGTGGTTTATGCATGATGGGGCTCCGGCCCATTTTAGCTATGTAGCCAGGGAAGTCCTTAACACTGTCTATCCAAATCGATGGATTGGTCGGGATGTAGAAGAACCTATCCAGGCGTGAGCACCAAGGTCCCCAGATCTAAACCAGCTACATTTTTATTTTTGGGGACATTTGGAGTCACTAGTTTATGAAACTCCAGTAGCGAACGAGGAAGATCTAAGAAACCGAATAGTAGACGCCTGTGAAACAATAAGAAACATACCAATAATTTTTGAACGGGTACGAGATTCAATGACTAGAAGACTGAATGCCTATCTATATCTTTGCTGAAGGTGGACACTTTGAACAATTTATCTGAATACATATACAATATTTTATTCTACATATTCAAAATTTCTTGAAATGAAATGTTGATATTTCTTGCAAATTTCATTCAAAGAAATACAGATTTTGCACCCTTGATACAAAAATAATTATTTCAAACGAGTAAAAATAAATAGAACACAAAAAACCAAAACTACTTACTTAAAAACGTCAAATTCATTTGCTTAGCATTCTTGTGAAAAATGCAAAATAATGGTAATAACTTCAACATGCGTCGATTATCAAATAATCGACTTGAAACTTTCAAGTCCAAATATCTAGAAAACAGTTGCTTATAGCGGTTTGTACCAAGGGTAGCTTATTCACGTATAAATGATAGAGGAATTGATTTTTTTACTGAAACATGTGCTAGAAGTACGCTCAAAAAAGTTATGAATCTTCAAAAAAGAGAAAGACGTGTAGGTGGCGCCCCCTACGAGTAAGAGCAATAATAACATCAGGTTCGAATTCGACAACTCAAAAAACCTGTCAATACCAATTGTCGTTTGATTAAGTTCAGTATTTCGAAAGTTATTTATAAAAAACAAAAATAAAACTTCAACACCCTGTATCTTAAAAAAAAGCGTTTCCGAACATATATTCATTGGGACAATTCATATTAGAATATTGTGAGCAATCACCTCCTGAAGTTTGTCAAAGTACTTTTGAATCACCCTGTATACGAGGAGATCTGATCCATTCTCTATTTTCTCTGGTCTGTTTCTCATCTCTTTGTCGTAGTTTATTTCATTCAGTTTCACGTCACAGCTTTGATGTATTATTAGTTGTTGAATATTGCGGATTAATTGTTTCGTTTTACATCGATTTGCTCAATAGTTTGCAATTGTACAAACATTATTCTAGAATCTATTCTGATCTATACTTCACCAAGCAATCAGATTTTTTTTTTTTCAATGCCATTTAACTCTTTTTCAGGACAAAATGACCATAATTCAGATACCAAACTATCTCCACATCCCAGTTATATATTTCTATGTTCTTGACCACGAAAAAGTCTATCAGATCGGGTACTCTATCGGTGTCAGTGGACAAGTGCTTATATAGCATCACACTTATACAGTCTCGTGACTTCGAGATGACTACTGAATTATGATTATTAATGTGATGTTGAGATGCCATTGTGAGATGAAATATTATCGATTGCACACTTTCAGATTGACTGTACTTCATATTGCGATTCATTTCTCCACGATATTTACAGAAATCTCCCTTCACCCTCAACACAAAACACGTATATTCTTTTATGCACCTCCAAGAGCTTATGCAGGGGAGTAATGTAGGTCAGGCTCATAAGACCGGTGTTTGTTTCATCATTATTCACATAACACGTTCAGCTGAAAAATAATTTCAATGAGAACAAAAGGGAAAAAATCCTCAAGGTTGTTTATAAGTGATCAATGAAAACCGTAGGAAAATAGGGGAAAATGGAGGGATCTACAGTTCTTTGATTATTATCAATAGTACAGTAGCGTATCAAGGGTATTTGACTTGATGAATATTTTTATGTTTTATTATACCTCACGCCTCAATTCTTGGATATGAATCTGCAATGACTAATTGTCTTCATACCTGGGGGCATGGCGGGTAAATGATAGCCTGAATGATATCCTCCTAGATATAATTTTCATGTATAAAATGATAATTGATTTTACTATTGCCTATTGACAATGACGGTATGAATCACCGGAAAAAAGCAATGTTACTCCGACAAATATTAATTCGGATAATGAAGTGTATTATGTCTGTAATTAAATATTAATCGAAAATAGTTTGTGGCATATCAGACAGGTAAATGAAAAATAGAATTGAATTAAAAAATGTGGACCAACCAGGATTCGACCCTGGGACCTCTCGATTTATAGTCGAACGCATTTCCAACTGTACTGTTGGTCCTTATTCGGAAACCAGCGATTCACATTTCGAATTCAGCTCTACAGTGCTTCTCAAAAGTCCACTCCCCCCCTCTTATTTTTGGAACGATTATACATAAACAAATGAAATTTGGAAACTGAATATTAAAGGTTGTAAACTCCCCTACTAGTGATGATAGATGACAAAATCGTCAAAGATGACGTCACAAGGCCATTGTGACCAATAATTTTAAATGGAACCCTACGGCAAGCGACACCTCTTTCAAAAGGTATCGAAAAAACCTATTCAATGATACTAATTTTGTTTATGTTTATGGCAGTTTCAATGGCTCATTAGTAAACATTGAAATTTAAATTCCATTCAGTATGATATTAATTACAGATTTAATAATCAGTATCTACTCAAAGAAATTGCTCGAAGTGACCTCCATTTACTTCCTGACAGTGCAATATCCTATTTTTAAACTCTTCTCGTACTTTTGCAAATGTGTCTGCGGAAACAGCCTCATATTCTGCAACAATACGTTGTTTTAAAACGTCAATATTGTCAGGTTCAGTGGCGTGAACCTTCGATTTAAGGTACCTACACAGGAAAAAATCCAAAGGTGTGAGGTCCGGTGATCGAGCTGGCCATTCCGTTGAACCTCGTCGTCCAATCCATCTACCACGATACTCCTCATCCAAATACCGTCTTACTGCACCGTAATAGGGTGTAGGAGCACCATCCTGTTGGGAAGTTATTTCCAAATTGCCGAATTCATCTGGATTATCTTCCAAAATTTCAAGGATTAACGGTTCTATTGCGTTTTGCAACAGCTCCAGATAAACCTAACCAGTTAAATTAGTATTTAAAAAAGAGGCCCAACGATGTGGTTTCCCAGGATACCTGCCCAAACATTTACCTTCTGGGGAAATTGGGTATGTGTTCCACGAAACAGGTGAGGATTTGCGCCACTCCAATACCTCACATTCTGTGTATTGTCACTCCAATACCTCACATTCTGTGTATTTACGTTTCCATTTAGATAGAAAGTACTTTCGTCACTAAAACAAATTGTTTTGACATAGTCTGGCTGTTGGCTATTTTTAGTTTCCATATTTTCACAAAATTTTAGTCTTCGGTCTGGGTCGTCGTCGGAGAGTTGATGAACCATTTTTAATTTGTATGGATGAAATTTGTTTTTTTTCAACACCCTGTGTACTGTAGTTCGGCTGACTTTACAGGTAGATGCAACGTGAGTTGTTGAAGAAGCAGCATTAACTATTACTTCTGCCAGTATATGAATTTTTTTCTCATCAGAAATTCGTGGTCTGCCAGATCGTTTCGCATCATTGATACTACCCGTTGTTTCAAACTTACGAAGAAGCTCCCTTAAATAAGTCCTCGAAACGGGGCGATCGGGAAACCTCTCATTAAAAATGCGTTCTGCTGCATGAATATTTTGTCCAGTTTCACCATGAATTAGGATCGCTGCTACTTTATCACCTAAAGCACGTACCATTTCGCTTCTTGAAGCACTTAAACGTTCGGCTCACAACAAATTATTAAAATGTACAAAAATATTAAAAGTACCAAAAGCTGCTAAAACAGTTAAACGTTCGATCAACAATACACAAATTATTAAATGTACAAAAACTTGGACAATTACAAAAACGTCGAATTAGGGAGACTAACAAAAACGTCAGCTTATTTGACAACTATCAGAGGCGGAGCTTGAATTTGGAATTTTAGTATTAACTGATTTAATTCATCACAGCTTTGCGTTTTTTAAAAGCGAGTTGCCAAAACTGCCATAAACACAAACAAAATTAGTATCATTGAATAGGTTTTTTCGATACCTTTTAAAAGAGGTGTCGCTTGCCGTAGGGTTCCATTCAAAATTATTGGTCACAATGGCCTTGTTACATCATCTTTGACAATTTCGTCATCTATCATCACTAGTAGGAAAGTTTACAACCTTTAGTATTCAGTTTCCAAATTTCACTTGTTTATATATAATCGTTCCAAAAATAAGAGGGGTGGAGAGGACTTTTGAGAAGCACTGTATATTAGTATACGAAGATGATGGGGGTTTATGTGAGTATGAAACATTCACGCATGCGCACCTAATGAAATTATATTGGTTTTTCAGCTAGTGTCAATCACATATAGGATAATTGACCAACTTTATATTTTTCATTTTCTTGTCTGATATGCCACAAACTATTTTCGATTAATTAATTCGGATATTAACAATAGGGCTAAGTAAATAGTAAAGTATGATGAACAATGATGCCAGGAAAAACTTGCGATGAAAGCTCGTACAACTGAAGCGTAATGGCATATCACAGTTTGCAGGCGCTATATCAATGAGCACAAGATATTGCGTGAGGTATGCCATTCTTCGAAGGGACGTTAAGCCCTCGGTCTTGATGTTGAGCTTGTCCAAAGATCCCTAACTCAGTTTGAAAATAACAGCGGATTCAGCTATTTTTTTTATTTGAGGGAAGTCACACAATTCTGAGTCAGTTAGATGTGACAACACTGTTGGTGTATTTCAATTTGAAACAGAGTAAGTTGTGATGCCTTAATAGGTAAACAAATGGCAATGGGGATAGGTAGATCTTTTCAATGATGAGTGCTCGGTGTTTTATCTATCTGATCACGCCAATATTTTTTGACGTCAGATTTTAGCTTTATTATTTCTCAATCTTAAGCTCTTCTGCTGTCGCACTTCTTGAGTGGAAATCGAGGACTAATGAGCAGACAAAATATCGTTGAGCATTGTCCTTTGTAGAAAATGTGCGTCCAATAGGATTTATTATTTAAAATTTTCAATAAATTCAATTGAAACAATCATCCATCTAATCGATTTGATTTGGCATATCTCTGTGAGCATGATTAGCGTGATTATTTATTTTGATATATATATTTATATAACGTTGAAATCAAGATGGTGGAAGTGTTTTATGATTCATGGTCCAACTATATTCAGAATTGATATAATTGTTTTTGGGGTCGGTGATTATAGTAGGAGATTTAAGCCGGTTCTGGGTCTCCCCCCACCACTATGACGTCACGTGTGACCTTGAATAGTTGCAGGTGTGCAGTGTGTGTGTGTTTGACCTTGAGATTTGACTTTGAGATTTGTCATTGAGTTTTGATATTGGGTTTGGTCGACTTTGAGATTCGACTTCAGTTTTGACCTTGAATATGACCTTGAGATTCATAACATTAAGTTTGACTTTGAGATTTGACCAGAGTTTTTATGTTGGGATTGTTTCGGCAACCTCAAGATTTGATCTCGATTTTTGTTTGATCTTGACTAAAGTTTTGGTGTATGCATACATATTCTGTGCAGTCATGACCTTCATGAATCCTTGTACTCTCCAAGCGAGGAGTGCGTTTGTCCTGTAGAGAGCTAAGAATGAACTGCGATTATTGATGGTGCCTGAATGTCAAGAGAATCCCCTCAAATCCATACAGATTGCGCATCGCATCGGACTTTTGTATGGTGGGGGTATTTCACTGAAATATTCCCGGAGAAGAGTATTTCGAATC
>JAFIRS010007635.1:0-23203 GCA_018342105.1 Gonioctena quinquepunctata | reverse complement strand
TTGTTTGTTTCGTTCATTTTTAAAGTTTTTTGGGCTAAAGTGACCAGAAGGGGGTGATATGAACTTGGGGGTTTTCTCAAAGGGAGCGAAAGCAGGAACATTGTTGATATTTCAGAAGAGCATCCCCCTGAAAATATCTATAAATAGAGACAAATCGCCAATTTTTTCTAGGTTTCAGACAAGTGGCGGTTTGTAACGAGGACCCGACGAGACGAATTCCCCTTTTTGGGACAGAACCCAAATCGGATATGTTTAGGTCCCGCGCCCCAAATATGGGAACAGATTCCAGGCGGGTGGATCGGCCTTATAGACTAAGCAGTGATGTGTTTTTTGGCACGAAAAAAAAACCAATTTTTGGGGATGCATTTTTGGCAATGGACCCCATGTTTTTCCCCAGGAAAGGTTTTGCTGATAGTAATCAAGACGATAGGGATGACTTAGTGGTATGGTTACTCCTGAAAAAGTATGTTAGGAAGTGAGATCGGTTTTTCAGAAAAAGACATGTTGGTTTTTTGTTTGATTGAATTCTACCAAGTTATTAGAACCCCACTCGAGAATTGTTGCTAAGTCCATATTTATATTATTAACATTTCTTCCTCGTTCATTTCTGGTTTCACGGGCTGATATAGGGGCCCTGGAAGAGAAAGCGGTATGGAGGGTACTATCATCGGCAAAGCTGTGTACTGGACATGAAGTTGCTTTCAACAGGTCGTTGATGTGAAGTAGAAATAGTGTTGGTGCGAGAATAGATCCTTGCGGAACACCAGCATTTATGAGTAGAGTGTCAGATGAAACTCCATCGACCGCTACATGGAGAGACCTGTTTGAGAGAAAACTAGCAAGCAGAGAACACAGCTGAGGGGGCAAGCCTTAAGACGGAAGATTGGCGAGAAGTCCCTGGTGCCAAACTCGATCGAACGCCTTGGAGATATCTAATGCCACAGCTAAAGTTTCTCCATACTTTTCAATAGATAGCTGCCATATATGTGAGACGTAAGCGAGCAGGTCACCAGTTGATCTCTGATGGCGGAAGCCATATTGCCTATCGTTGACAATTCCTGAGTCTTCCAGATATTTCATGAGCTCGATGTTGATGGCTTTTTCCATGACCTTTGAAATAATAGATAGCAGTGCGATAGGTCTGTAGTTGCTAGGTAGGGCCTTTTGCCTTTTTAGGGACTGGCTGTACTCTTGCAATTTTCCAATTGGACGGAAATACCCCCAAATTGTAAGAGTGGTTGAACAACTTGCAAAGAACAGGTGTTAGTTCGGGGGCACATTTCTTGATAACAATCGGCGGGATTCCGTCAGATCCACAGGCTTTGTTGGTGTTGAGACCCAGCAAAATCTTTCTGATAGTACGTTGGCGAAAGGTGATCTCGGCATGTGACTGTCAATAGGTGTAATGTTCGGGGTTGTTTTCCGATGAATCCAGAGTGGAATTTCCAGCAAATAGGTGCGCAAAGATATTGGCTTTTCCTGGGCAGTCGTTGCTAGTGTTCCATCTTCTTTGGTTAGAGGAGGAAATGAGCTGGAAGTGAAGTTTCTTCCCACAGCTTTGCGAAAGACCAAAATGAACGGGATCCGTTAGGACATTCAGCAAGTTTTGATCTTATTTTGGCATTGTGGGCATCTTTTGAGCATTCTATTGTCTCTTTGCATATGCCTCTAGCCTCGACATATGCTGCTCTGGTCTCAGGGCCCGGATTTTTATCCATCGATGGTATGCTGCCTGTTTGGAAGCCACAGCTCTAGAGCAGTTTCTGTTAAACCAGGTCTTATCGGATGATGTTCTTCTTTCGGTATTCGGTATGTAGGTTTGCATCCCCAACATGATGATTTCAGAAATTGTCTCAGCACATCGTGTTGGATCTACTGAAGAGAAACAAACTCTCTTCCATGGAAACGCTGAGAAAAACATACGAAGACCTTCCCAGTCGGCCGAATTGTAATGCCACATGAGACGGGGTGGTATTGTGCAGCTCGATGGTAAATGGAAAGAGCATGTTGTGGAGATGAGGGTGTGATCAGAGTTTCCAAGTGGGGCACAAACTTCTATTCTATACGGGTCAGGATTGGTGGTGAGGAAAAGATCTAGTGTATTGGCAGACTGGTTGTTGACATCAGGGATGCGGTTGGTAGCTCGACCAGTTGTTCTAGACCATGAGTGATGTAGAAGGCCTCGCCTTGACGACCCGCATCATCTGTTTTGTTAGAGAATTTGAGCCAAGCAGCGTTATGTACGTTAAAGTCTCCCATGATTATGGTTTCAGCTGTTGGATGGTTCTCCTGAATGTAGTCCAGTTTGAGTGATAAAAACTCAAAGAGGTCGTTATATGAAGGTTCATTAGGTGATAGGTAAAGGCAGCAGAGGAACTTAGTCAGTTTGGTATCAGATAGCTTGAACCACATCACATCAAAGTCTTTCGGTTCCAAACTCTCTTCACGCTGGCATGAAAGGTTAGCCTTAGCGTAAAGGCAGACTCCACCTTTGAACCTGAATCGGGAATGGAGTTCGTAACCAGGACAAAGCATATGGACCTTGTTGGTGGACGAGTTTACTTGTGTATTCTACCCAGTCTCTTGGATCGATCCCTAGGCATTTGTGACTTCGCAGGAAGTTTGCATACAACAGCTTCATGGTCTGACAGACCAGCATTCACAACAGTGCAATCAATAAGAACCTTATTGATATTTGAGCAAATATAGTCTAAAGTGGTAGATGAGTGAGAAGATATTCGTGTGGGTGCTTCAACATGCATAGTTAAATTGAATGAATCGAATAGATTGTCAATGATTTGTGTATGGGGTACTGTACTGAAAATTCGACCAATTCGAAATAAAACATGAGATCAACACAAGGAGTCTAAATTTAAACTTTCCAGCACATCGATTGGCACAGACAGAAAGAGCTCCTACATACTCATGTATTAAATTCTTCAACTCATTACCCAAAGAGATACAGCAAGAATCCTGTTTTAAAAATTTAAAAAAACTTGTTTTTAATAACATTTTAAAGATAGAACCTTACACTGTTCGAGAATTTACGGAGTATCGATAGTTTTATATAAATATGCCTTTTTTACTTTAACTTGTAATTTGTCATTATTGATGTTATTGTATTATATTATATTGTAGTTGTTTCAACTCTTTTAACCTGTTTGACGTCACATTCATTTAATTGTTAATGTACATGTAACTGTAATTTACAATTCTTTGAATTAAAAATTATCTTGTCTTATCTTTTATCCAAAAAAATTATGTTGAAGTCGCCAGACACTATGATATATGCATTTAATGGAAACTGAGATAGAAGCAGTTCCAACCTATGTAGAAATAAATTAGAGTCAGATGATGGGGGTCTATAAATGCATATAATATACATGTACTTATATTTGCACTGAACAATTGAGAACTCAAACTCTTTTTCCACCAACATACAGTCGAATTTGTATCGTAACCTAACGTAACGTATCGTATCGTATCCGTACCGTACCGTACCATACCGTATGGTACGCAAAATGTAATGTGTTATGATATGGAAGCAAAATAGTACTACGGATATGTATATATATATATATATATATATATATATATATATATATATATATATATATATATATATATATATATATATATATATATATATATATTTATAATTCGTTAAAGATTATCTGACACAATGAAGAAAAAAACATTTCGTATCGTAATCGTATCGTATGGTATCGTATCGTATGGTATCGTAGCGTATCGTATCGTAGCGTATCGTAGCGTATCGTACCGTACCGTATCGTATCGTATGGTATCGTATCGTATCGCAGCGAATCGTAGCGTAGCGTATCGCATGGTATCATTTAGTTTATACTTACCTAAGTTTTTTTTTCTATCATTCGTTTTTCTTAAAAAACAACTATA
Source organism: Gonioctena quinquepunctata (assembly GCA_018342105.1). NCBI lineage: Eukaryota > Metazoa > Arthropoda > Insecta > Coleoptera > Chrysomelidae > Gonioctena > Gonioctena quinquepunctata. The sequence goes on along the minus strand of JAFIRS010007635.1, from coordinate 19,288 downwards.
ATCCCAGCTACAGATGGCCAAACAGCTATATTCCCGACTACGAAAGGCCAAACAGCTATATTCCCCGCTACTGATGTCCAACAGTTAGATTTCTGGCTATATATTGTCACTCTTTGAGGGGGATTGTCTCCAAAGAGAATTATTCTTATCTGTTCGGTTCATGTTACCTGAAAAAATATAAGATGTATGATGCTGTTGAAATAAAGTGGAAAAAAAATAAGCCTCTTTCAAGGCGTTGGAGGGGGTCGTGACGTGAAATGCCGCATTTGGCCCATTTCAGCAAATTAATGTTGAATATTATTTTTCATAAAATATATTTTGTATAATTCGGAAAAAGTTCGAATGAAATCTAGAGTGCAAACACTCAAAATATAGTATTGTAATCGCGAATTGCAGGGTTACGCCCTTTTGACAATTCCGACCAATGGCGAGCCGCCATTCTAGACGCCGTCTTATTTAAGCGTGCGAAGTTATCAAAAGTCAGTTAGTCTTGCTCAGTTAATAATGATAATAATAATCTTTATAAGCATCAGCTCTCAATTATAAATAGTATAAATGAAATAGTAGTAGTATAAAATGTATAAATGAAATAGTATAGTATAAGTAAAATAGCATAAATAAAGTACAGAACACATAAAATACAATGCAAACAAGTTAAATTAGCAGTATAAAATCGAAATAATACAAGAAGAAATATTACAATGATGGGTTATAAACCTTTTATATATTTTACACACTGGCTTTTGAATTCTCTAAATGACGAGTATTCTTCCAATTCTCTTGGTAATGATTTGTAAAGCTGTAAGCCTTCGATGAACAATGTGTTTGTAGCAGCATTAGCAATATTAATATAGAAATCATTGGAAGCATGTGATCTGGTATTGTGATTATGTATTACTTGGAGATAAGTTATTTCTTCAGTCAGATAGGTTGGTGAGCATCCTGACTTGAGTTTATACACAAACTTGAGCATATTATAATCTGAGAGTCAAGTCGCCATATTTTGAGCTCGTTTCGTTATGAATTTTGACGAAAAAAAGCATAATTTCCGATCCCAAAAACGTCCACATACCAATTTTGAATCGAATCGGACCATAATCACAAAACTCGTCCGCCATTTCAGATTCATAAATTTTGACAAAAGTTTCATAATTTTCGACCCCCGAAAATATCTCCTATTCGATTTGAACTGTAAACACGGTTGCCAAACTTGCGGAAGCAAAATATTGTGCAAAGTGAAAAACTAATATTCATTGCGTATATTCACTAGCGCCTCTGATGGAATTATATGAAAGTAAATGTGTATATTTTCTTTTATGGAGCACACTATTTTGCATCCCATAATTTTGCCATTACTGACATCTCTTAATATTTATAAAGAAACAAAACTATTCTGCAGAAGAAGGAAGCCTATTGGGTAACCAATAAAGTACTTTTATTATTTTTTTCTGCAGAAGCATGAACAAGAGACGAACAAAAATCTGTAACGACCTTTTTATTATATTCCTCAGACAGGTAGATATAAGCACAAACAATTTGGCGTCCGATATACAGAAGCAATATAGTCATGGACGCAAAATGTAATGTGTTATGATATGGAAGCAAAATAGTACTACGGATATATATATATATATATATATATATATATATATATATATACATATATATATTTATAATTCGTTAAAGATTATCTGACACAATGAATAAAAAAAGGTTTCGTATCGTAATCGTATCGTATCGTACCGTACCGTACCCTACCGTACCGTACCCTACCGTACCGTAGCTTAGCGTTGCGTAGCGTATCGTATGGTATCGTATCGAATCGTATCGTATTGTATCGTATCGCAGCGAATCGTATCGTAGCGTAGCGAAGCGTATCGCATGGTATCATTTCGTTTATACTTACCTAAGTTTTTTTTTCTATCGTTCGTTTTTCTTAAAATAGAACTATATTCCCAGCTACGGATGGCCAAACAGCTATATTCCCGACTACGGATGGCCAAACAGCTATATTCCCCGCTACTGATGTCCAACAGTTAGATTTCTGGCTATATATTGTCACTCTTTGAGGGGGATTGTCTCCAAAGAGAAGTATTCTTATCTGTTCGGTTCATGTTACCTGAAAAAATATAAGATGTATGATGATGTTGAAATAAAGTGGAAAAAAAATAAGGCTCTTTCAAGGCGTTGGAGGGGGTCGTGACGTGAAATGCCGCATTTGACCCATTTCAGCAAATTAATGTTGAATATTATTTTTCATAAAATATATTTTGTATAATTCGGAAAAAAGTTCGAATGAAATCTAGAGTGCAAACACTCGAAATATAGTATTGTAATCGCGAATTGCAGGGTTACGCCCTTTTGACAATTCCGACCAATGGCGAGCCGCCATTCTAGACGCCGCCTTATTTAAGCGTGCGAAGTTATCAAAAGCAATAATAGTGAACTTTTTCCAGGTAACTACTCTGTATATCGCAAAGTCCGCAGTTACGGATCGCGTGGAGGTGGTGTACTTCTGGCGGTAGACAAGGACCTCTTCAACTCAGAGGAGTTTCCGTTAACTTGTTCAATAGAAAAAATTGATATATTAGGAGTTGAAATTTTTAGAAAACGCACCACATCAGTTATTATTCTCGTAGTATACATACCACCGAGTATCTCTTATGATGAATACGATGAATTATTCGAATTTTTCGAGAACTTCCAAGAAAATCATAAAACCATCATTATTGGAGATTTTAATATAAGTGAGCTACATGATCCTGAGAATCCTGATCAACACTCTAATCTTGTCTCACGTCTCAACGCATTTCTGAATTATTGCGATTCTACTCAACATAATAAAATTTGTAATGCCAATAATCGGATACTCGATTTAGTTATCGCCCCAAGTGATTATGCCCTTGAAGTTTCACGAGACGAAAATACACTGGTACCCATTGACGTGCATCATCCAGGACTCCTAGTAAACATTCTTCTTGAATGTGAGAAAATTCCAGCTTTCACATCAAATTTGCAACGGTTCAACTTCAAGAAAGCAAATATCCGAAAACTGTCACAACTGTTTAGTGAAGTGAATTGGTGCGACTTACCTAATTTCCCAGATGTAAATTCAGCATCCCTCTTTTCAACAATACCATTCAACGTATTTTTTGAACAATGTGTTCCTTAAAAAATGTCGGTCAGTCAAATACCCAGTTTGGTTCACAAGAGATATTATTACTAAAATGAAAGTGAAAAATCATTATCTAAAAATGTACAGAAAACGTAGATATCTATTTTACCTAGAACGCCTGAGGAATGCCCGACGTACTCTTAAATCAGCAATAAATAGTGCTTACACTCTGTTCGTGAAAAATGCCGAAAAAGATTTGAAAGTACACCCCCAGAATTTTTGGAACTACATCAATTCAAAAATGAATAAATCACGTATACCTGGTAGAATGCTTTACGAAAATCTAAACTTCTCAACACCTAACACCATTGTCAACGCATTTGCGAAATACTTTGAAAGTATTTATTTACCCTCTACTACCTCGGATCATAACGACTCTAATGATGAAGAACACTTAAGCAATAGTCTCAACTTTTTCAATATAAATTATATTTCCATCGAGCAAATATATAATGCGGCAAAACAATTGAAGAATAAATTCAGGACACTTAAGCAATAGTATCAACTTTTTCAAAATAAATTATATCCTTAGCTCCAATATATAAATCAAATTTGTGAAAGACCATATTGAGCTACTTATTGAACCTATTCACATTATCTTCAACATAATCATCAAAACTAAAACTTTTCCCAGCTATGGAAAATTTCTCGTGTATGTCCGGTATTCAAAGCTGGAAAACAGACCGAAATTATAAACTACCAACCTATTGTCCTAATCTCAGTATTCTCCAAGCTGTTTGAGATAATCCTTGGCGACCTTATGTATGCACATGTGAGAAATTTGATCTCAGACTCTCAGCACGGATTTGTTAAAGCCCGCTCTACCTCCACTAATCTTTGTACTTTTACTCAGTTTGTTTCCGAAACTCTCGACTCTAGAGATCAAGTTGATGTTGTTTATACAGATTTTAGTAAGGCTTTCGACCGGGTTTCACATGAACAATTGCTAAGAAAGCTACCGTACTTTGGCTTCTCACCTGATATTCAGCAGCTTCTAAAATCTTATTTATCAAATAGAAATCTATTTGTCGAATATGAAGGAGTCAAATCATCGACATTTGTTGCTACTTCGGGTGTTCCTCAGGGTTCTAACCTGGGACCTCTTCTATTCCTTCTGTTTATTAATAACATAACACACTGCATTAATTCCCATACATTATTATATGCAGACGACATGAAAATCTTTAGGAAAGTAGATAATTTATCAGACTGCAACTTACTACAGGAGGATATAAAAAATCTCTGTATTTGGTGTGAGAAAAACAAACTAGGATTAAATATTAATAAATGCAAAGTTATGTCATTCACTCGGAAACAAATTCCAGTTCAATTTAATTATCAAATCAACAACTCTGACTTAACTCGTATTTTTGAATTTAAAGACCTTGATTTGATCCTAAGTTAACGTTTTCGAAACACATTGATAATACCATCTCAAGTGCCACCAGGTCATTGGGATTCCTGATAAGGAACTGCAAGGAATTCACCTCAATAGACACTCTACGTACTTTGTACTATTCTCATGTTAGAAGTAAGCTCGAATACTGTAGCCCAGTGTGGAATCCCAATCACTTGAAATTCATCTCAAATATTGAAAGTATCCAAAAGAAATTTCTAAAATTCTGCTACCTGAAAAAACACGGAATCTATCCTGAAAGAGGATACAACTACAACTTGCTTCTCGAAGAATTTGATCTGTGCTCGTTAAGAAAGCACCGTGAAAAAGGCAACTTGATATTTATGTATAAAATTGTCAATAACTTAGTAGACTCATCAACCTTACTATCTTTTTTTAATTTCAATGTTCCGCGTGTGACATCTAGATCTCGACTACTATTCAACATTGGGGTTCCGCACAAGCTTCATCATTTTCACTGTCCCATCTCGACAATGTGTCGAAGCTATAATAACTTAAGCAACGTAGATATTTTCTTTTCGAGCCTATCAAATTTCAAACATACAATAAATCGCCTATTACCAAACTAATTAATGGTTTAGATATAGTTTTATGTTTTATCTTTGCTATTCGAATTTTCTTTTCTTTTAATTTTTCTTTTTGTAATTCCTACCTAATTATGAAATCATGTTCGCAATAGACATTATGTACACCTGTAATTGGGTTTTCGAACCTGCTGGATGTATTCAATAAATAAATAAATAAATAAATAAATAAAAGTCAGTTAGTCTTGCTCAGTTAATAATGATGATATTAATCTTTATTAGCATCAGCTCTCAATTATAAATAGTATGAATGAAATAGTAGTAGTATAAAATGTATAAATGAAATAGTATAGTATGAGTAAAATAGCATAAATAAAGTACAGAACACATAAAATACAATGCAAACAAGTTAAATTAGCAGTATAAAATCGAAATAATACAAGAAGAAATATTACAATGATGGGTTATAAACCTTTTATATATTTTACACACTGGCTTTTGAATTATCTAAATGACGAGTATTCTTCCAATTCTCTTGGTAATGATTTGTAAAGCTGTAAGCCTTCGATGAACACTGTGTTTGTAGCAGCATTAGCAATATTAATATAGAAATCATTGGAAGCATGTGATCTGGTATTGTGATTATGTATTTCTTGGAGATAAGTTATTTCTTCAGTTAGATAGGTTGGTGAGCATCCTGACTTGAGTTTATACACAAACTTGAGCATATTATAATCTGAGAGTCAAGTCGCCATATTTTGAGCTCGTTTTGTTATGAATTTTGACGAAAAAAAGCATAATTTCCGATCCCAAAAACGTCCACATTCCAATTTTGAATCGAATCGGACCATAATCACAAAACTCGTCCGCCATTTCAGATTCATGAATTTTGACAAAAGTTTCATAATTTTTGACCCCCGAAAATATCTCCTATTCGATTTGAACTGTAAACACGGTTGCCAAACTTGCGGAAGCAAAATATTGTGCATAGTGAAAAACTAATATTAATTGCGTATATTCACTAGTGCCTCTGATGGAATTATATGAAAGTAAATGTGTATATTTTCTTTTATGAAGCACACTATTTTGCGTCCCATAATTTTGCCATTACTGACATCTCTTGATATTTATAAAGAAACAAAACTATTCTGCAGAAGAAGGAAGCCTATTGGGTAACCAATAAAGTACTTTTATTATTTTTTTCTGCAGAAGCATGAACAAGAGACGAACAGAAATCTGTAACGACCTTTTTATTATATTCCTCAGACAGGTAGATATAAGCACAAACAATTTTGCGTCCGATATACAGAAGCAATATAGTCATGGACGCAAAATGTAATGTGTTATGATATGGAAGCAAAATAGTACTACGGATATATATACATATATATATTTATAATTCGTTGAAGATTATCTGACACAATGAAGAAAAAAACGTTTCGTATCGTAATCGTATCGTACCGTACCATAGCGTATCGTATCGCAGTGAATCGTATCGTAGCGTAGCGTATCGCATGGTATCATTTCGTTTATACTCACCTAGTTTTTTTTTTCTATCGTTCGTTTTTCTTAAAAAACAACTATATTCCCAGCTACAGATGGCCAGACAGCTATATTCCCGACTACGGATGGCCAAACAGCTATATTCCCCGCTACTGATGTCCAACAGTTAGATTTCTGGCTATATATTGTCACTCTTTGAGAGGGATTGTCTCCAAAGAGAAGTATTCTTATCTGTTCGGTTCATGTTACCTGAAAAAATATAAGATGTATGATGCTGTTGAAATAAAGTGGAAAAAAATAAGCCTCTTTCAAGGCGTTGGAGGGGGTCGTGACGTGAAATGCCGCATTTGGCCCATTTCAGCAAATTAATGTTGAATATTATTTTTCATAAAATATATTTTGTATAATTCGGAAAAAAGTTCGAATGAAATCTAGAGTGCAAACACTCGAAATATAGTATTGTAATCGCGAATTGCAGGGTTACGCCCTTTTGACAATTCCGACCAATGGCGAGCCGCCATTCCAGACGCCGTCTTATTTAAGCCTGCGAAGTTATCAAAAGTCAGTTAGTCTTGCTCAGTTAATAATGAAAATAATAATCTTTATTAGCATCAGCTCTCAATTATAAATAGTATAAATGAAATAGTAGTAGTATAAAATGTATAAATGAAATAGTATAGTATAAGTAAAATAGCATAAATAAAGTACAGAACACATAAAATACAATGCAAACAAGTTAAATTAGCAGTATAAAATCGAAATAATACAAGAAGAAATATTACAATGATGGGTTATAAAACTTTTATATATTTTACACACTGGCTTTTGAATTCTCTAAATGACGAGTATTCTTCCAATTCTCTTGGTAATGATTTGTAAAGCTGTAAGCCTTCGATGAACACTGTGTTTGTAGCAGCATTAGCAATGTTAATATAGAAATCATTGGAAGCATGTGATCTGGTAATTATATTGGAAATGACAAAAAAGAAGATAACATGCAAATCTTGTGGAAACAATGTAACAAAGACCCAGAATAGCTTGCAATGCAATGGTGGCTGTGAGCGCTGGTTCCATAAGGAATGTACAAAGTTGTCTGATAAAGAATATGAAAAATATTGTGATAAAAAATCGCGTGATAAATGGATTTGTGATGAATGTATTGAATCTTCCTCCGGGAGTGGTTCTGGATCAGATGAAGTGGAAGTTGGGAAAGAAACGTCACCAATTAATTCTACCAAGAAGAAAATTAAGTCAAATGAAAGGGAAATGGAAAAGTTCATATTGAAAAAATCTGACCCCTCCAATAGAGAAATGTTGCAATTCATGACAAAGAAATTTGCTGAACTTGAGAAGTCTGTAATTTTCAACAGCGATGTCATGGATGATTTGCAAAAAACTCTAAAAAATTTAAATAGTGAAAATTCGAAACTCAAAAAGGAACAACTAGTGTTGAATAAGAGAATAAGCGATCTCGAGCACAAAGTCCTCGATATGCATCAAAAAATTACTCATGATGAAATGAAACAGAAGAGCTGTAATATTGTGGTTGTCGGGATAAATAGTGACAATGTACAGGGAGACATAAAAAAATCGTTTCAAAAGCTGAAATTTGAAATCCAAGAAGAAGAATACAGGCTCCAAGTTCTGCCTAGCAAACTACCGAACAAACCTGTACTAGTTAAGTTCCATAGTGCTGAATTGAGACAAAGAGCCCTTGATCTGCATAAATCTAAGAAGAAGTTGGATACTGAAGAATGTGGTATTACAGGAGAAAGAAGGATTATTTATTTCAATGAAGACTTACCAAAGGACACCAGGATATTATTTCAAAAAGCAAGAGAATTAAGAAGTCATAATTTTAGATATGTATGGGTTAAAAATGGGAGGATTTATGCAAGGAGGGATGAGGGGAATTGATCAAAATAAATAATATTGTAAAAATTGAGGAGATTAAACAAAAAATTATAAATGGCTCTTAAGAACATAAAAATTGGTCATGTTAATATTTGATCATTGTTTCCTAGTATTATGGATGTGAAAATGCTCTGGATGTTCTGGGTATTACTGAAACATGGTTGAATGAAAACATATCTGATGCAGCAGTAAAAATTGACAACTATAATTTTATCAGACTTGATCGTGGTAATAATCGTCGTGGTGGGGGTACTGGTGTCTACATCAGGTCAACTCTTAAGGCAAGGTTAGTGGCTGAATTTTCCCAATCCGAGGTGAATATTGAACAACTTTGGGTAGTAATTGATATTGCAAATAATAACTATTTGATTGGGACAGTCTAGAGACCTCCAGGTGGTCAAGTTTTGGATGCTATAAATTCTCTAGAGCACTCAATTGCTTCAATGTTCCCCGATACAGATAATATTATATTAATGGGTGATCTCAACTTGAGCTTAATGCAAGTGACACCAGCAACAGACTTGCTCACAGATTTGTTGGATTTATTTAATATTACTCAAATAATAAAAGCCCCAACACGTATTACTAAAAACTGTAATACCTTATTAGATATCATAGCAGTTGGTGATATTGACTTGATTGATGGTGAAGCACAACATGTCGACATGCATCAAGTCACAGATCACCAACTGGTGTTTTGTCAACTCAAAATAAAAATTCCTCAAAATAAAATCAAGTATATAATTTACAGAGACTTCAGTGCATTCAATCAGGTTGATTTCGAAATGGAATTACAAATGCAGAATTGGCAAGAAATATTTTTTACAGAGGATATTGACATGAAAGTTGATATATTAACTAATAATATTAAATCTGTTTTTGATCGTCATGCTCCGCTTAGGAAAGTAAGATCGACTAAACCGAGGGCTCCTTGGATGACTAATAATTTAAAGATCATGAAAAAACAAAGAAACAAACTACTTGCCAAGTACAAATCAACAAAAAACTTGGATGATTGGGGAGCATATAAGCGAGCAAGAAATGATTTCACCGCGGCAGTTAGGACTGAGAAGCAGAATTATTTGAATGAAATTCACAGAACTAAAAAGAATCGGAAAGATACCTGGAAAGCACTTGAACAGTTGAATATCCATTCTAAGAAATCTGATATATCATTACCACCTGACTTGAATGATGCTGAAGTTATCAATTGCCATTTCATTAACTCTGTCAATGCATTAGAGTGTCAAGTTGATGATGATCTTGTACAGTATTATAATACCCATAAAGTGAATTATAACCTAGACCACTGCAAAATTGAACCCTTTCGGGAGCATGACGTTCTGGAGGCTGTAGATAGCATCAAATCAAATACAGAAGGTTCTGATGGAATAACCCTCCATATGATAAAAATGTGCTGCCCCTTATTATTGCCATTTATCGCTCACATATTCAATTGCTGCCTACTTGAGGGATATTTTCCTATAAATTGGAGAAATGCAGTTATTTTACCGCTACCAAAGGTCTCAAATCCTAAATGTCTGTCTGATCTGAGACCTATCAGTAGGCTTCCAGTGCTATCCAAGATGTTCGAAAGACTGATTTTCAATGAAATTTTACGTTTCCTCACAGAGAATGAACTATTTTCTGATTGCCAATCTGGTTTCCGGTCTGGGCATAGTACAATTACAGCATTAACTAAAGTATTAGATGATATATTTCAGGCAACTGATGGTAGCAATACATCATTACTGGTTACATTAGACTATAGTAAAGCTTTTGATACCCTGGGTCATAATCTATTTTTGGCAAAACTAAATTATTACTGTTTATCTAAGGAAACCATAGGATTAATTGGGAGCTATCTCTCCAACCGATGTCAGTATGTTGTCCTAGAGGACACCAGTTCAAGTGCAATGCCATTACCTCAAGGAGTTCCTCAGGGCTCAATACTAGGGCCGCTACTCTTTTTACTTTATACTATGGATCTAAAAGAACTTTCTGGTGACTGTTATATACATCAATTTGGTGATGATACTCAAGTGTATGCAAGTTTCAACAAAGATAATGCTGATATGGTCATTACAAAAAAAATACTCTTGATAAAATATTGAAATACTCCAATAAACATGGTTTGAAATTAAATCCCACTAAATCACAAATGATATGTTTTGGTAATAGTGATTATGCTACTGAAGAAGTAGTAATTAATGGTGTGAGTATTGAGCCCTGTAGAACAATAAAAAATTTGGGACTATGATTTACGGTTCAAAACGCATATTAAACATATAGTCCAGAAAGCTATATGTCATTAAGAAATCTTTACCGCAACAGAACAATACTAAACAAAGAATTGAAAAAACAGTTATGTGAATCACTAGTTTTGAGCCACTCAAATTATGGCGATTTGATTTATGGACCATGTCTTGATATTCGAACTTCAACTAGAATTCAAAGAATTCAGAACTCATGTATTCGTTTCATCTGTTCACTAAGATTACGAGACCACGTAACTCCATTCAGAGCTGAACTAGGGTGGCTTGATATGCAGGACAGAAGGAAACTTCACCTTGCATGTTTTGTTCATAAAGTATTAGAAAAAGGAACTCCCTCGTATATTAGAAAAAAAATGTCATATAGGTCGGTTGTGCATGATGTAAACACCAGAAATAGAAACCTACTTGTAATACCCAGGCATAACACTGCTGCATTCAAAAGGTCATTTTCTCATTCTGCGGTAAAAATATTTAACTCCATACCAACTCCTATCAAGAACAAATCATCTTATGGATTTAAAAGAGCCTTTAAGGAATACCTTATGGTTCTATAACATTTTTGTTTTATATGTTGTAATTATATTAACGTTCTCCCTTTACGCATTCTTTGCATTAGTACATTTTAGTTATTTGAACATACCTGTTACTCCCGTGACTGTTAATTATATTATATATATGTAGGCATTATTCTGTGTGAAATAATTTATTTGTAACTGGTACTCGGTTGAGTTGAGCAGTCTAACTGGACTTCGCCGAGGATAATTAAAATAAAGACATTTTATTATTATTATTATGTATTTCTTGGAGATAAGTTATTTCTTCAGTTATCGTATCGTATGGTATTGTATCGTACCGTACCGTAGCGTCACGTATCGTATTGTATCGTATCGCAGCGAATCGTATCGTAGCGTAGAGTATCATTTTGTTTATACTTACCTAAGTTTTTTTTTCTATCGTTCGTTTTTCTCAAAAAACAACTATATTCCCTGCTACGGATGGCCAAACAGCTCTATTCCCGACTACGGATGGCCAAACAGCTATATTCCCCGCTACTGATGTCCAACAGTTAGATTTCTGGCTATATATTGTCACTCTTTGAGGGGGATTGTCTCCAAAGAGAAGTATTCTTATCTGTTCGGTTCATGTTACCTGAAAAAATATAAGATGTATGATGCTGTTGAAATAAAGTGGAAAAAAAATAAGCCTCTTTCAAGGCGTTGGAGGGGGTTGTGACGTGAAATGCCGCATTTGGCCCATTTCAGCAAATTAATGTTGAATATTATTTTTCATAAAATATATTTTGTATAATTCAGAAGTGCAAGCACTCGAAATATAGTATTGTAATCGCGAATTGCAAGGGTTACGCCCTTTTGACAATTCCGACCATTGGCGAGCCGCCATTCTAGACGCCGTCCTATTTAAGCGTGCGAAGTTATCAAAAGTCAGTTAGTCTTGCTCAGTTAATAATGATAATAATAATCTTTATTAGCATCAGCTCTCAATTATAAATGGTATAAATGAAATAGTAGTAGTATAAAATGTATAAATGAAATAGTATAGTATAAGTAAAATAGCATAAATAAGGTACAGAACACATAAAATACAATGCAAACAAGTTAAATTAGCAGTATAAAATCGAAATAATACAAGAAGAAATATTACAATGATGGGTTATAAACCTTTTATATATTTTACACACTGGCTTTTGAATTCTCTAAATGACGAGTATTCTTCCAATTCTCTTGGTAATGATTTGTAAAGCTGTAAGCCTTCGATGAACACTGTGTTTGTAGCAGCATTAGCAATATTAATATAGAAATCATTGGAAGCATGTGATCTGGTATTGTGATTATGTATTTCTTGGAGATAAGTTATTTCTTCAGTTAGATAGGTTGGTGAGCATCCTGACTTGAGTTTATACACAAACTTGAGCATATTATAATCTGAGAGTCAAGTCGCCATATTTTGAGCTCGTTTCGTTATGAATTTTGACGAAAAAAAGCATAATTTCCGATCCCAAAAACGTCCACATACCAATTTTGAATCGAATCGGACTATAATCACAAAACTCGTCCGCCATTTCAGATTCATGAATTTTGACAAAAGTTTCATAATTTTCAACCCCCGAAAATATCTCCTATTCGATTTGAACTGTAAACACGGTTGCCAAACTTGCGGAAGCAAAATATTGTGCAAAGTGAAAAACTAATGGAATTATATGAAAGTAAAGGTATATTTTCTTTTATGGAGCACACTATTTTGCGTCCCATAATTTTGCCATTACTGACATCTCTTAATATTTATAAAGAAACAAAACTATTCTGCAGAAGAAGGAAGCCTATTGGGTAACCAATAAAGTACTTTTATAATTTTTTTCTGCAGAAGCATGAACAAAAGACGAACAGAAATCTGTAACGACCTTTTTATTATATTCCTCAGACAGGTAGATATAAGCACAAACAATTTTGCGTTCGATATACAGAAGCAATATAGTCATGGACGCAAAATGTAATGTGTTATGATATGGAAGCAAAATAGTACTACGGATATATATATATATATATATATATATATATATATATATATGTTATATCAGAATCCTGAATGATCCCATTGTCCCAAGATTGCATCATCTTCTACGCCGTATCTTTTTCTACGCAGTTCGACAGGAAACCAGTCAACACATCTCAAGGTGCCCTAGATGAACGAGGCCATGCATCGTCAGCACACCAAAGTCTATAAAAGAGGATCCCAGACTCCAGGAGAGCATTCTTTGATATTCATTGCTATTCATAATTACTCATTAGCATTCACTGAATCCGATACATATTGTATTGTATAAATATTCATCCCAGTTATTCATACTGCGGATTAGTTGTAATTTAAATAAAATAAAGTTATTTTTTTAAAGAGACGAATAAGTGAAAAACCCCATAACAAATTGGCGCAGTCGTACGGATCTCAAAAACGTTGGGATTCAGAAGAAAACCAGCGGTAGTCTCCGACTTTCAAGAGGAAAGAACCGCCAGCCAAAGCCCAAGTGAATTGGACGGTCTCTTCAACTCCAGGAAACACGCGGAAGTCGTTTTACGCTGCTCATCTTGCCGAAACGAAGATTTCTACAAGAAACACGCGGAAGTCGTTCAACGCTGCTCATCTTGGTGGAGCTAGAGCTTGTGAAGCCGGATTTCATCCAATCACACCCAGGAGACACGACATCAAAGAAAACAACGAAGAAAGAAACCTTCAACAAAGAAAGAAACCATCAAAGAAACCTTCAACGAAGAAAGAAATCAACGAAGAAAGAAAACAACGAAGAAAGAAACCTTCAACGAAGAAAGAAACCATCAAAGAAGAAAGAAAACAACAAAGAAAACGAAGCTAGTCAACGACGAAGGATTTATTGTGAGTACCACATTGAATCATTTGTCTCAATTTATTATAAGTTCATTAAATTTTTCCCAAAGTAGAAAATTGATTTAACCCTGTTCTATTTCCATACCTTCGAACATAATAATTTCCGAAATTAAAACAATTCCCAAAAATCATCCACAATGTCAGAACGCGGTTCACAAGAAAATCTCAATGATGCTATTGAACCATATAAACTTTCTGAAATTTTCTCAATTATACCAGAGTACGATGGCGATTCAATTTCGCTTGGAAATTTCTTAAACGCTTGTGATCATGCAGAGCGAATGGCTGAAGATGAACAAAAACTTTTATTAACAATCCATATTAGAAATAAACTCAGAGGAAAAGCTTCTCAACTGATAAATTCTAGAAATCCAGAAACATATTTAGATATCAGATGTTTACTAAATGCTCACTTTGGTGACTCCCGAGACTTAACTTCATTAATACAGGATTTGCAGAGAATCAGGCAAAATACTAATGAAACAGCACTTGCATTTTTCTCACGGTTACAGAGCCATAATGCCAAAATGCATTCATGTATACAAAAGTCAATTCTTAACAACGAACAGAAAGTTGCTCAGTCCGCATTGATAGAATCAATGGTATTAAACACACTATTGACAGGTTTAGAACCAAAAATAGGTCATATCATCAGAGCAGGTAATCCCCAAAATATGATAGACGCCTCAATCAGAATAAAGCGTGAGATACAGCTCTCATACTTTGAAAATCAAAAAACGAATACACGTCCTTTACCTAATACAAATACGAGAAATAACCCAAATATTTCTAGACAACCCATGAATAGACAAACAAATTTTCAGAGAAGAGATAATTTTTATCAAAACCAACCACAGCAGAATGTTAATTTACCCCAAAATTCCAATCCTTCCCAGAATTTTCAAAGACAAAATATGAATTTCCAAACTCAATATATTCCAAGGCAAAATTTTCAATTTCAACCACGTCCTCAACAACCAACACAGTGGAATTTCAATCAATTTCGTCAGCCCAATAACTCAAATCAACAAAACAGACCATCAGTTATTCAAAGAAATCCTCAAAACATGCCTAATACACCAAAAACTTATCTAGTTAATTATGATGAATTCAATAATCCTATTGATTTTCAATCAAATGATTATACACATTTTGATTATGAAGATTTTCAAGATGAAAATAATCAATTCCAAAATTCATACTATAATGAACCCACACCATCAAATGAATACGAAGAAATTGATACAGATCAATTTAATACGGATTTTCACAACAATCTATCTTTGAACAACCCACCTATAGAGTTCAACATGAATCAAACAGACAATTCAGATACTCAGTTTCAAGAAACCCTTTATAGGACAATCTATTAATAAGCCAGCAGGAATGCACAACTCAACCATTAGAGATAACAGAAAACCTTGCAGCCGTAGTCAAAACCTTGAATCCTACAACGATCAAGACAATGAACCTCAGATCAATAAATAACCATAGATAGGCCTGATGCCACGTAAACAACCTATCCGTTGATGCACACATAAGTTTGTTTTTATTTACCATCTACTGTTTACAAATACCGAATCCTTGTTGTCAGATGGACATAATTTATAGAATGTACATGAGTTTATATGTAGTCATTCACATTATATATTATTAGATTTATTCACCTAAATTTTATATAATGCGGTAAGGTCAATCAACTCTGAACAAGGTTTAAAAATATTTTTTCTAGGTAGAAGGAATACAATTTTCAACAGTTAAATCATAAGACACCCCGGAATTTGTAGGACGCCTCGATAAATTGAACGATTCTTGGCAACCCTGTTTTCTTTGCCATCGGCCATTTGATTTGACGTATTTGACGTAAAATAATATTCAGATATTTTCAGGGTGTTGATGGGATATAGTGCTTTTTCATTTTCATTAAACAATATTGCCTTGGTTTTACTGACATTTAAAATACTCTCTATGCTTGTGAAGTGGTTCAGTGGTGCAAAATGTCGAAATACTGCTTTGTTTACAAAACAAATGATAGTCAACAAAAATTTCACAGGTAAGCTACCAGAGGCGTCGAATACGAACGAATTTTCCAAGTAGAATTTAATTTTGTCATGGAGTTTTTACCAATATATTGTTTTCCTTGGTGTAGAGTACTAAATACTGATAATTTATTCACAGATTCCCCACTGATAAAGGAAAAACTACAAGTATGGTGTGATGCTCTTGAATTAGACCCACTGAGCTTAAAAAAATATTATTTTATCTGTTCTGCTAATTTTTCCAAAGCTCAGATTATTAAAAAGCCGCAATGGAGAACATGTTTAAGACCTGATGTACAAGCAGTTAAAAGGTATGTGTTTGTAGGGAGTCATAAGTACAGTTGTATCCAATTATTTACAGCCCAATGTTGAGTTCGTCAAAATATTTATGATTGAAGTTCAAGAGATAACAAAGAAATCAGGAGAATTAAACTAATTATATTTGGAATTTGTTCCTATAAAGGTTTTTTGCAATTATTATTCCAGGGTTGGGTGATTTTGGACCATCAACCAGGATTTTAAGGATTTTGTGAATAAGATGAACTAACCACTAACTGAATATTTTGCCCACCTCATTGGTTTAACATGAAATAGGAATATAATAACCTACTGCTATATATGTTGTTATCAGTAAAATATATTTTAAATCTTTTTTTTAATCCAATAGAATTTTTTTTAAAGGTTATTAATTATTTCATCACAAAGATTAACATTGAAAACAAAACTGTACAACTGAATACTGTTAGTGGCCTATTCTTCTAGTAATAAATTTGAAAATTTGTGCCACATCCCTCAGTCCTTGAGAGACACAATCACCTTCAATATCCATTTCAGCCAATTTTACTAAATATTTGAAGAAATGAAAGTTTAAAAATTGAAATGGCAGTGCATTCTATCATTCTTTTGTTTCTACTTCATAGATATGCCTACGTCTGGGTATGGCTTCATGATATTACTGAACGAACTGAATAAACATTAATCATATTTTTGTTTTTTTAATAGTACTATTGCGAGTAGTGGAAAAATCATATATAACCATGGTTGAGAAGACTATTATAGCCCAGACACCTTGGCATTTGGGCTATTATCTTCAAAATCCATAATATAGGTGACAAAAATTTAAAAAAAGTTTGGTAATTTGCTGTTTATGGTTTCCATACCCGAAATCAACCAAAAAGTTTTTCATTCATTACATATTTTACTGGTAATTATGTATATTCACATTTATAGATTTCAATAATGATTTTTTTTTCAGCATTGACCATGAGACTCAAGAAATTGATATTTTAATGGATTGGACACCACAAAATTTGCCCAACCGAAATCTTGTACTCAGTGAGATGAGGTAATATCACAAAGAATTTTCAACTATCCACATTATAAAATTAAATAAAATTAAATTATTGTATGTAATATAAAGAAATGTATTGACACATATTTTATGTTTCAGTTCTTCTGCATCATCAACTACCAGATTCTCAGAAGTTATGACCATAGAGACTTCTAAAAAGAGGTATATAATTTCCTAGCCAAATACTGACATCTGAAATAATGTATTTTTTTTTCAGATCTCTGTCATCATCAACTTCATCTGCCCCTGAAAAGGTTGATGCCATGGGAAACTTGGATGCTGATTTGTTCAAAATGAGGTAAAATTCAATGATAACCAATTAGAATTCAAACTATGTAATTTGAAAATCAGCTGTGCTGGGTCACCCCAGAACTTGACAACCGGCTCGGGCCCCGGGAGAAAGAGCTTGATTTGAAATAAAACATTTTTAGGGCTGTACAAAGTCAATTTGATTGGTAAATTCAACAGTCAATTTACCGGTCAATGGACCAAGTGAAATATTTGACAAGTGTCAATTGAGCGGTCCTGCGCCAATGCGGGTCATCCTAGTCAAAGTCCTGGTGAGCGGCCGTCTCGGACAGTACCTGGAGAAAAATTAAACATTCGTAGCTCCAAACTGGGTGGAAAGCTCCAACTGCCGACTTAATTTGTTTTTTTTGTTGGGTTTCTCCCTGCCGAATTTAGTTCTAATCCATCGAATAAATTAAATGGCAAAGTTTTGAACTTTGCCATTTTTTTATTTTGGACAGATGTGAGTGGGAGAAATAATTTTGACAGTTCTGGAAACGGTTTTTCAGGGACTTTCAAATGACATATTGCAAGTTAAGTTTGGTGCGCTATAGTTTCTGTCAATTTTTAAATGTGATACTTCCATTTGACAGATGACAGCCAAAAACTAATGGTCGCATTTGGTAAAGGAACTGTATCTTCATACCAAATGGCTCGGCAGTTAATATGAAAGATTACAGACAGACAGACTTCACTCTGGTGTTGCTGCTGAAGATTATTGATTAATTATTTGAGTTTAATTCGTTAATTCACTTTGTATGTTTTGATCACTTTGTATGACAAAAACATGAAACTTGTCGAGTTTGACAAGGATTGTCAATAATAATAAAAATATAATTCAAACTGAAAGTTGTCAGTTATTAAAAAATCACAATTCATATAGAAAAACTGGTTTTCTATTGAAAAATATAAATACTGTAAGCATTGGGGCTTACATTTGGTCCTTTGAGCACAACTGAATAGTCCTTGGAGAGATGTCCCTTCCCAGACGGAGTGAGCGACTGATGGAGAAGTGTGAAAAGAAAGCAGAAGAAAAAGCAGTTTCTTCAAAGAAAAGCGATAAACCTGCAATGGAAAATGGGCCAGGAACTCAAAAAGGCAAGTCTATGGCAACCTCGAAGTCAAAAAGGAGTTTGCAAAGAATCGAAGAACTCAAAGCGAATCTCGAATTGAAAAAGGCAGAATTAGAGGTAAGGCGATTAGAATTAGAGTTGAAACAGGCAGAAATATGCAACTCACATTCAGAAAATGAACAAGTAGAAAGCATAGAAATCTTAGAAAATGTATATGCAATACAAGGTGCTACCTCGAGTAAAAATATCAATCAGGTTCAAGAGTGGGTGAATAACATACCAATAGAAAAATCCATGCGGGTTCAAAATTG
>JAFIRS010007634.1:0-23207 GCA_018342105.1 Gonioctena quinquepunctata | reverse complement strand
AATAGTGACAGTCACTCGCGAGATGCAAGTTAACTGAATTAGGTTTCAATGGGAGCAGACATTCCAGCAAATGTGTAAGAGTAAAAATAATGTTAAGGACATTTCGCAATCACCAAAATCGAGAATGTTTTTACATTGTCAAAAGGAGGCATTGTGAGTGATTTTTTCGCGGGAAAACATGCTTGAAAAACTTGTATTCTGGATCAAAGAAAGCTCTCTGATTCAGAGAGGGTACGAGATCGCAGGATTCGTGTTCAGTATTTTCGGAGAGCAGGAGTGCTCACCGATATTATAGTTCTTTTTGACAGATGAGTTTAAGGAAATGTAAACATTTTAATTTTCGAAAGTGAACTAACTATCATCCTAAATTCCGAAAAAAAAAGTTATGAATTGCATTGAAGAAGGTGTGTTGCTGAAAGAATGAAGAAATTAATCCGTCCCAAGTAAGTGAAAATAATAATTGAAAATAGTTTTTTTTAATCTTTCAAGGGCCATAATTCCGAAAATAACCGTTTCCGCGGAAAAATTTCGATGGATCTACTTTTATTATCGTGTTCTAAAGCATCTTAAAAATTTCCAAAATCGGGACATTTCACTTTTTCTGCAGTTTATTCAGTTAAGGGCAGTGTTCTCAGTCCTTTTTGTGCCCGGCCCCTGAAATGATATGGTTCCGCTTATTTTCTCCAGTCCTTTTATCATTTCTACTATTGCCCTATTCTCCAATCTTGTACCAGATCTTCCATTGTATGATGGTGTTGGTTTTACGATGTTCCATGAAGATGACCAGTGGGGAATCCTGTATGATTTCAAAAAGGATTGTTTCGATATCTGATCAGATCTCATGCCCAGTGAGTTATTGGTCTCAATTTCCTCGACACTCATGTGGCTTCCACCCAGTACAATAACAACTATATCACCGGCATGTCCAAGGGCCGTGTGATCTCCATCTCTCAGATAATTTCCATGACCAGAGATAGCACTGGAGAAAGTCGCCTATTATACTTCCACTATAAGTACAACTTTACCTGAGAACTCCCCAAAATGTTTTCATCAATGAATGTTCAATCTATTTGTGCCACAGTGGAGTGGCTCAAAGAGTTCTTCAATCATTTGTCCTTCTATGCTAGTATACACTCCTTGTTCATTTCTGAAGGGTGGCCTTCTCTTTGGGATTTTGCACACTCTTGTGTTTTCTGTAGTAGTAGTTTTTTTTTGTTTGGTTTGTCAACCAGATTTCGTCTGCTGGAGCTAGCAATCCGGTCCTACAAATTTAGCGGAATCATGATAAATGATCCACTACATATCTTTTGGTAAATATTTATTGCTTTTAAGTATTTCAATTTTTTTCTGGCTTTATCGATTCATCTCTGAAATTTTCCGAAATATTATATGAATTTTGAATGTGATCTTATTGTGTACATTCACTCAATATATGTTCAATGATGACTGGATCATTGAAGGTCTCAGGGTGATGGCTTCCAGTAAGTATATATTCATGAGCTGTGGTTGTGTGTCCCAATTTCAGCCTCTGAATTTTCATTCTTCATCTTCTCTACATAGTTTCAAAGTGCTTTCCAACGTTTCACGTTATTTTTCGGGAATCCGGGTCTTCAGTAGTAGATACGATTCTAGTTTTCTTTAGGAAGCTTTCTGAAGTGTAGCTTGTGGTCTAAGAGTTCGAGGATGTGGATAATTACTCCATGGATATTATTTCTGCAGCAGAGTCTGTCAACTTATTTCGTGCTATTTCCATGTAGCTGGCAGCAGACAGAAAACTCAGTATATTTTGTGTTGATGGGTCTTTAGTGTACATGTTTTTCATATACCCGAACACAATGTGTAAGTCGCAGATAATCACGAAACGATCATTGATATCGAAATTAAGACTAGTGCTCACCAGATTGCATATTGTTTTGCCGTGAAAATTGTAAGCTGTCAGGGTCCAGAAATATGGCGTACCGCAAACTACAAAACTACGTCGTTGTTAGTATTATGGACGTAAATCCAGTGATAAAAGTAAGTAGCTCATTATATAGGTAGTAGTGGAGGGCAGTTATGAAGAAAAAGACAGGTCCCGTGGTCTATGAACAGTGTGTAACTATAGAACGAATTTTTCGTTATTTCCTTATACATAATCAATTTCTTATAATTTTTCCGGTTATCTTTACGGTGGTACGGTTCAGTAGTCACTGCTCAGGTCGTGAACTGCAAAACAGCGATCTTGATTATCGATCCTTGAAAATGTGTTCATGACAGTTGTATCTCATGTCGTTGTGCAGTTCTTTTTTCCATAAGTGTTTTTAAATAGAGAAAAAACCGAGAATGGTTCGTGAAAAAGCAGGTGAATTAGTGATTTATTCCAACCGAAAGGATGATCGTT
Organism: Gonioctena quinquepunctata; assembly: GCA_018342105.1. Classification (NCBI taxonomy): domain Eukaryota; kingdom Metazoa; phylum Arthropoda; class Insecta; order Coleoptera; family Chrysomelidae; genus Gonioctena; species Gonioctena quinquepunctata. Next base: position 20,827 of record JAFIRS010007634.1, on the reverse strand, counting down.
CTCTTTCCTCGATTGAACCTCGACATAGGCGGGTGTGCTGAGTGGATTGATTCTGGTACGTTAAATTTTTTGAATTGAATGGCTATCGCTGTTGATATTGGTGGATTATAATTATTTTCCTTATTTTGCAATCAATGTTGTAGTTGATTAACAGTTTTTTCCGCTTTTTATATGCTTGTTATATTCGAATTCTTGGATGGTAATTGCATGGTAACTGTTGAAGGTCAAGTATAGATTCTATACAGTCAGATTTTCGTCACCTTTGGAATTGTCAGTGAATTTCCGATCAAATTATCTTCATATTATTTAATATATCACATATCATATATGATACTTCCTTTGGCTAATTCCTATCAAGGTTGATTTGTGTTTTGGATTTAAGTAAGAAACAAAACCAAAAAAAATATATTTCGGCCATTTTGGCAAAGCATTTTAACGCACATGTCTATGTGGCTGACGTAGTATCCGTTCAGACCATTGGGGACCAATTTTTTTTGGAAATCAGTTCTACGCTTTTCCCATTTTTAGGTACCAGATAATTGGTAATTTCGAGTGGACTAGCGCTTACTTCACATTCACAGTACCAGGGGATTATTCCAAGGATTCCGATTGCAAAGGGTGTATTCGACTTTTCTGGGATAGTTATGCAGTTCCCGTATAGGACAGCTCTCTGGTAAGCATTTTTTTTATTTTCATAACTATATGTTTATGAGATTAATTTTGTTTTCTCTTGAGAAAACAATTGCTTCTGGAGAGGATTGTACCTCTGGCTTAACTCGTCTCAGAACACTCGATTGCTAATGTGTTCCTCGAACATAAATTTTGATCACATTTAACAAGTTCCTTTATCGTTTCACTTCATTCAATTCACAGTGAGGGTTATCTGGTTTTTGATCGTTGTAGAATCAATTCATTTCAGTTACTACCTTATCGCCAAGAGCAGGGAAATTCATTCATTTTTTTCGAGAATTACATGACCTATCGATTTGAAAAGGAAATTTGCCGCCTCATTTAGAAATTACCTTTCTCTAAGAGAGTTGTGCCCACTGGAAGACGTGTGGTCTCCCTCTTCTGTTTATCTCTGAAAATTCTTCAATAGAAAGAATTATTTAACTTTATTTTTATGTAAGAGAGTTGTGCCCACTGAAAGACGTGCGGTCTCCCTCTTCTTTTCTTAACCGAATGGTATACTTTTGATCTAGTGCCTGATCAGTATTTCGGTTCCTAACGCTATATTTACTTGCACTTGCACTTGCTTCAAAATAGTATATTTTTACTCTGGCAACATTTAATTATATTGCTCTAAAATACTATATTTTTTCTCTGGAAACTTCAGAGTATTTTGCTTTGAAATACTTTATTTAATTTTTCCTGGTAAAGTCTCAAGGAAATTTTTATATTCTTTTTGAATACATTTGGTCAGTCAATTTTTTTGACCCTTCTGGTACAAATAATCACCTTATCAAAGCTTATTTATTTCAAAATTCAACAGAATTTTAAAATAACATTTTGGGTGAGGTTTGTTTTGTCTGGTTTTGAATTTTGCTCATTATTAATATTTTTTTAAATTATTAGAATCAACTTGGAAATTTAAATCCAGAATAGCAGATTTGATTACTATTATCTTTGTTCTTCCACTGTAATCTATCATTTGCATCTATCTTTTGACTCTAGATTAAAATCTGAATCATAAAAACTTGAGATTCAAAGGATATCCTTCGTTCTCCCCCCATTTTGTACAAATTTTGATTCCTATCATCTTCTTCTCATGATATATACCCCGGAGTCGAACCACCTACTGAGACAGAAGGACTGGTACCCTAGGAGGTCATACAGCACGTCACATTCAGCCTGGTCCGTGAAGATCAAACCAATTCACGCCAACAAGGGGGTCTAAAAACTAATAGCTAACCACCTACAACCAGATTCATCGTCGTACCGCTGAGACCATCGTCGTATAAACCAGCCTTCTCCATCTTCCTTCAGTGAAGACCTTCTCCGCAGGTATATACGTAGCACCAGCGTCTAGAGGAATCGTAGATATTTGTAAATGTTCTAATTTTACTTAGGTCAAAATTCTCAATGTAAATGTAACTTTTAAAATTTTTCATTGAATTTTTTCTGATCTTCAAGCGATAGTGTTAAAGTTCATTTATATAAATTCATACTATCTAACCAGTCACTCTAAAAATTATTTGTCTGGAATAAATTGTTAAGTTGATTTCCTGCATATTTATTTGCCTTCCCATATAAGCTAGGGGACATTTATTTAGTAATTTTTTTTCATCTTTGGCTTTGGTCTTTAGCAATCCTGGCGCCCAACTCTTGAACTAGTCATGTTAATTGATGTGGAATTTTTTTAGTGGCCCAATTTGACAAACTAGGAAAAGTCATTAATTGAACCCTACTCACGGCCCAACCTTATCAATCTGAGCAGCCTATCGGCAAAGTGATTTCACCTTTTCAAATTTGAATCAGATATTTCGAATTTGGGGTTCAAAAATAAAGGGTGTTGCAACTATTCGCGTCTTCCATCCGATGGCTTGTTGAAAACGTACCTATACTACAGCGAACTCCTACATTGTGAATTAAATATAATTTTTTCAGCACCGACTTGCGTGCCGATGCGTGAATCGCACTTCTGTAATCTATTTCGTAAAGTAGGTAAGCCTGAATTAAGTTTTGCTATTCAATCGCGGGCCAGAATCCGTTCGATAATATGCCCACGGTTATCAAAGTATTCTGATCCCCAAAGCGGATTGTGAGTATTGAAATCTGTCAGTGAAAATGGTGTAGGTAGTTGATTGATGTTTTCGAGGATATACTCCTCCTACCAATTGTTGATGGTGTGAGTGTGTGTTAATTCGGATTGCTATGATCTGCAGTTGGCTCTGGATGTTGAATGTTTCGAATTGTATGACTTCTCTGGCCATTATCAGTACTCGCATCGGGCTGTAAGATTCGTTTGAAAGTATATTCTAGATATTCTTTATCCTAGTAGAGAGTTCGGTTGTTCTGGTTTGAGATTACTTTTCTGAATGCTCATACTTATACGACTCCATTACAGTTTCATTGTAAGATTGAGATTTTATGTTTGGAATGAACGAACACAAATGTATATGAATAAACGGAAAATGGGTGAAGTAAAGAACAAGAGATTATATTAATAATATATAGCTGAAATTAGGTAACACAGATATAATAAAGTATTGGTTTGAAGCATTTTGGATTTTTCTGGGGGGCCATCCTCTATTTCACCTTATTTTTCCACCTGACGCGCAAGTTCATGGGGAATCACGATCTTCTCTTCATTTTCGTTTCTCGGCTGATGATGGTGCGCAGCTTTGTAGAAGTGATCAACTGGGTTACTATTTCTTTGATCAGTGATGTGGTATCTCATCTGATAGGAGTAGCTGCTGCTTTTGCATACGATTCCCAGGATTTAGGAGTTGATATCATCTCTTTCTTTCTCCTTTACTTCAATTTGTTGGATAGCAAATTCTTGCTCATATATAGGACAGACTATAGAGCTCACCTCCGCAGTTCTCTCACGTTTTGGGCTCCTCGCATTGCCTTCCTTTATCAAGAGGTTTTCCACATACACAAATCTGTTCGTTATTATACTTATGACATATTTTTGACACTTGACATCATCTTAAAGAATCGGATATGTAGGGTCTTGCTGGTAGGTGATCAAAAGCAGCCAGAATATATCCCGAGAGCTTTGGCTTGTTGTATGTTGATATATACTTGACAGAGTAGACTAGTTCATTGTTCTTCTTTAGTTTCATGCATCTCGCTTCCATTACTGCTTGGTTCTTGATCACAGCTATAATTTATCCTATTGAACTGTTCAAGAGGTATTGGTGAACTATTAGTCCTTCAACAACATCCAGGGTATTGTGCGTTTTAATTTTAATATCATTTTCTCCTTGTTCCTTGATATCAATTAGGCTATTTTACCGAGCTGCAGAAATTTTTCTATTGAAAACCCATCCCTTATTCTGCAGATATTGTCCAAGTCTTTCATTATCTGCATTGAAAAAACACTATCTCTGAGAAAATCTTCCTGAGATGTTCGAATGATCAGGAACCAAGGCAAGGGGATTCAATTTTTTTTATGAGCCGCTTGGCTCAATGTGGGTTGAAGTTATATGAAGTGAAATGTCCATGTATTTTAGTGACTATTATCCCCCTTCCAATTCCCCACCATCCACTGAGCCTCTACTAGGACGTCCAGATGCGGGATTGTCAGGGATATTTGGGGAATGAAGCTTTCGAGAGCAAGTCCACCAGAAGTCGGTGGCAGGTAGCAATATCAACTGCCTGGTCGACTGCTCTCTCCATTGCCCTCTCTAGCTCACCCAACCGAACCTGCGATGGGACAGTACAACCGATTGACTGAGAATGGAGTAGTTCCTTGCCTCCGGTTCGAGTGGAATGCCAATGCTAAAGCAATGTGTTGCTGCCAAAGGAAAGTTTTCACGTTCCCCGATGGGCTCACGCTTAATCGCCAGCATCATCTTTCATGCACCGCATGAACACGTGAGTGGTTGGGAAAGGCAATAAATTACGGCTACTGTACTATACTGCAAAAATTGATAAAACGATGAATCGAATGGTAATACACGTGACTAAAGGGTGCCCCAGCTGATCTCTTTTTACGATGGCAGGCGGATCCCTGGGGCTCTTCTATTACCCGGCCCTAGACAGAAATCCTCCAGGAGATTCTCTCAGCTATATTCACGAACGTAGAGGCTACTGTTACATCGAGTGCTTGCCTGTTGTTTTCCCATATTCAGTATGTCGGGATAGTTTGCTTATACACATTTCAAATTTGGTCTAAGAGCCCGTGAATGCTAGACCTCCCTTATTTTATTGAAGCTCAGAGTTTCTCAGTGCATGCTCCCAACAAAGGTAGGAACAATGGATTATTGTGGGTTTGGCAGGTAACAGTTAGCAAATGTTTATAGAATAGCAACTTTCTACAAGAATAGTAATTTTCTTATATTTTTTTCGGAATAATTAGAAATCAAGTCATCCATTGTCAGACACTACACTCACGTTATAGTTATACTATTTCAAAGCAATATAATTAAATGTTGCCAGAGTAGAAATATACTATGTTAAAGCAAGTACCATAGGAAAATATAGTGTTATGAACCAAAATATTGATCAGGACCTAGAGCAAAATTATACTATTCAGTTAAGATAAAAAGAAAGAGACCGCACGTCTTTCAGTGGGCACAACTCTCTTAGAGAAAAATAAAGTTAAATAATTATTTGTATTGAAGAATTTTTGAGATACACAGAAGAGGGAGACCGCACGTCTTTCAGTGGACACAACTCTCTTAGATAAGGATAATTTTGAAATAGGGCAGCAATTCCCTTTTCAAATCGATAAGCCAGGCAATTCCCAAGAAATTGAATGAATTTCCCTGCTCTTGGCGACAAGGTAGTAACTGAAATGAATTGATTCTGCAACGATCAAAAATCAAATAACCCCCACTGTGAATTGAATGAAGTAAATCGATAAAAGGAACTTATTAAATGTGAATCAAATTTTATGCTTGAGGCATATATTAAATCGAGTGTTCTGAGACCAGTTAAGCCAGAGGTTCAATCCTCTCCAGAAGCAATTTTTCCTCAAGAGAAAAGAAAATTAATCTCATAAACATGTAGTTATGAAAAATAAAAAAATTGCTTACCAGAGAGCTGTCCTATGGTCAGAACGGATTCTACGTCAGACACAGACATGTGCACTTAATGCTTGACAAAATGGCCGAAATATATTTTTTGTAGTTTTTTCGTTACTTAAATCCAAAATACAAATCATCCTTGATAGAAATTAGCCAAAGGGAGTATCATGTACGATATGTTGGATATAAAATAATATGTAGATTATTCAATCGGAAATTTACTGATAATCCAAAGGTACAAAAATCTGACCCTATAGAACTTATACTTAACCTTCAAAAATTACCATCCAAGAATTCGAAAATTACAAGCATAGAAAAAGCGGAAAATAATGTTGATCACTACAACATTGATTGCAAAATAAGGAAAATGATTATACTCCACCAATTTCAACAGTGATCGTTATTCAATTTACAAATCCTACTGTCCAAAATCAATTCATTCACCACACCTGCCTATCTCGAAGTTCAATAGGAGGAAGAGATCGATCATTCTTTCGGTTCGAACAAATCACCAATTCTACCTGGGTTTTTTGCAAACTATTCTTGGTTTTTCTCTATTGAAAAACACTTATGAAAAAAACAACTGCCTGACGACATGATACCATTTTCAAGAGACGATAATAAAGGGCGCATTCTTCACGACCTGAGCAGTGACTACTGACCCGTACTACCGTAAAGATAACCGGAAAAGTTATGGGAAATTGGTTATGTATAAGGAAGTAACGAAAAATTCGTTACAAGATTACTAATTTCTGGAAAAAATACCACAATGTCCAAAACGACGAGAAAAGTGGTTGGATTTTTTTTTAATTTTTTTTTTCCAGAAAAGAAATCCAAAGAAATGTTTCTGTTTGAAAATTTCGAGAATAGCCCCAGGATGTGACGTTACAAGTTCAGATCCAAGATAATTACAGAGTTGCCCAGCGTTATTAATAATATTTCTTTACAATGTGAGCAGGCCGAAAAAATAATGACATAGCACTCGGTATACATACATACAAGAATAACTGAATCAAGAGCAGCTATCAAATGAGGAGCCTTCATTTTGATATAACACATGCTGACACAAGTTCTGTTTCATTCATAGGATGAAACAGAATAACATTTCCTCAGAAGCTCCGCAAAATGGTAACACTGCCAACTCAGGAGAAGGTCAAGTCAATGGCAGCGTTTATTCGAATATTACACAATATTTTCTAGGAAAAAATATGCATATATAATATTTTATTACTATATTACAACTCCAAGCACATATTAAGTAAATTTGTGAGTTTGTGATCTCGCCTATTGCACTTCATGATATCGAATATAATTTAATTAACTATATTTTTTCCAGTCCTGAACTTTCTGAAAACTTTGAAATAGAAATGAAAAACATTTTTATTCTGATGGAGGCTCAATGGAACTCTTTCACCTTGACTTATTTCTATCCTCCACAAGCTCTCTCTTATAAAATCCGTAAGGATCTGTGTGTTAAAGTCACGTGACGGCCAGTCCGTCAGTTATAATATCTATAGTTAGAACTGTCAAAATTGTCTGGCTACTGAGAAAACATTTTCTAATAGTTACTGTCGTGAAATCCACTTCCAATCAGATTTCGTTTATATTCATACCAATTTTAGTTAACATTATTACCTGTATCATATTAAATTTTTGGAATCATTTACCACACCGAAAGCGAGATATAAGGCTTCAAAGTTGCAACGTTTAACACGTAATCCCTATAGTGAGCTACCGCGGACACCACATTTTAGGGCATAACTAAAAACCCTCCATTAATATTTTTTTTTTTTAAAACTAGTATATCATTAAAACGTACCTAACAAATTTTATAAAAACAATTTAAGACGCGTAGCCATACAGTTATTTATTAATTGTTATAAGAAGTTTCTAAATTATTGCGTATGAGAAGTGCAAGATGGTGAAGGCTGAGAATCGTGGCAACGCCTCAAGCGATCGCTGGTGATTGAAATGAACGAGAGCGCGAGGGTCTTGCTGTTTTGAATTGAACTGTGTTTTGGAACACACATATTTATGAATGATAATTGTGAATGATTGCGTTAATTTATACTGATGCATTTTAAACATATTACAATCGGAATAGATATAAAATAAAATGTAGTTTTAACGAGTAATGGCAAAAAACAGTGCATAAACTTGATTGTATTCATACATTTGTACGTATGTACACACATGTACATGTACGTATAACATAATTCGAATATTTTTAAACATAAACAAAAATAATTCAGATTTCTAACAGGCTAATAAAATATAACGTATAAATCTACAAAAAATATAAACAACAATGAATGTAATATTATGTATTTTTAACTATTATTCTAAGTAATCACTTGATTGACCAAACATTTATTTTTAATTCATTAATGATTTTAGTTGATGCTTTCCTATTTTTAGTAACTCTAGGTTTTCCATTCTCCAATTTTTCAGTCATGTGAATAATCACAGCTCCTTCTCCTTCATTGTGATACATTTGTTTCAGAAAATGGTATGTTATATATTGTTGCGCAATTTTTTTCAATAAATCCCGTGATATAACATTTTTTAAGGCACTTAAATTGGGTAAATTACGAGATATTCTTTCGTTCTCAAGTCGCTCTAAAATGCATTCTTCATTTGATTTCATGTATGTTGATAAGTCTGACTCTTTACCAAAAAAAACGAACTAATTTCTGTAAAATTTGTACATCATACATCGCTTCGTGGAAATTATCTGATGTTTCGTTTGGTATTAAATCTTTGGCTAATTTTGATAGATGGAACATTCCTGGCCCTTTTCTATCTGGAAACGTTTTTTTTTAAATAATTAAGCTATCCACAAATCCTGCTATCATGATAAAATCTTCTATTAAATTATTATTAATGATTGCTCTTAGTAATCTAGGTACATCGAATCTCGCATTATGCGCAACGAGTAAATTTGGAGTTGTAGATAAATTTAAAAATTTTAAATGCTACCAAACAATCTACTGAATATTGTCGTTTGCCAGTACGAACCTCATTAATGATTCGCACTTATACAAGGATACTTAAATTGATGCAGTCCTAAATGTTTTTCTCCAGCAATTCTCTAAACTCAAAAGGGGTTCCCGGAGTTGTAGATTCCTTTAACTTTGAGATTAACAATGCGATTTCCTTCACACACATCATTTTCATTAGACTGTTTTTTGTTCGTTTTTCGAGCCTCACACAATTCAGACAATTTATGTTTCCTTTTTTCAACTTTTGCTTAAGCAAACCTACCAGTTTTTGCGCGAAATCGATCCATAGCTTTGACTGCTTGTTCATAAGAGTATCTTGAACAAATGAATGCGAGCGATTGTTGGATTGCGATGTTGCCAACAGTCCAGTCATGGCTTATTTGGTGTATCATGCATGCTGATTGTGTTTAACAGCGTACAGTTCCCTTGGAAAATATCCCTCTAATTCGGCGCTTGAACATGTATTGCATCGCGCTACAATCCAGACTAATTTTTGATAGTGTTTGTAGCCCGACAACTACCTTAAGTAACATATAAAATTCAGCTATTATGCTATACTAATATCTGGCAATGGATTACGTGATTTCTAATATTATTCCAAAGAAAATATAAGAAAATTACGCTTTATACCTACTTTGACGAATTCAAGTTTCTATTTTATACACCTTTTTATACACCTGTTACCTGCCAAAGCCACGATGATCCAAACTTCATAGTAACCCATCGTTTCTACCTATGTTAGGAGCATACGCTGACAAACTTTCAGCTTTTATAAAATAAGGGCTCTTGCTCTATATCTGAGTGCATGCGATACTTCTTGTCTAGACTGTCACATTTTTTTTACATTTATCATCATTATGCATATTCTTTTTTATATTTGTTGTGTTTTATATATTGAACAATTCATACATTGTTGTGTTATAAACCATATTATGTATGGGTCACATAGTCACACAGTTTTGGCTTCAGAAAAAAGGAAATTTGGAAGTGGATAGCCTGCGATTTTATATAAAAAAGGCCGGACTGATGATTGGCCCTTGAGATCCCGAGTGCAGTAATTCGCGAGAGAATCCCTCTGATTCAATTGATCAGTCTCTGTCAAATGTCAATACAATGGATTTGAACGATGATAATAATACCTTTTTTTATTGGCAATATAAATACAATTCAAGATGGTTACAATGGATAGAGTAATCATAACGATAAGTGTACACTTGTTTCTATAAAGTAGTGCCAGTATGTCAATTTAGCTAAATTAGAAAGCGAATTAAAAAAATTAGATACAATATCAGATATGCCCGAACAATTTCTGTACTTCTGGAACAGGAGTAAATGTGGTATTTATTTCCATGTTTGAATTCAAATAGTGCATACAGTGCCTTCATTTCAAAACTTCCCACCCCTATTACTTCTTTTAGCAGGGAGAATTTGCCGTAGGCAAAAAACACATCAATTCAGATATCGAGGGGGAAGTTTAAACAGTGGTATTTTAGGTTTAACCCCCTTACCCCTAGCTACCCCCACTTAATAATTTTAAATGGCACTCCCTATCTTGTAACACATCATTTTAAAGATCTTAAAAATCCACACTCAACCCCGTTCAGAAAACTGAAATTGGTTGATCCGTTCTCGTAAAAAGGGCAAAAAGAAAATGAATTATAATAAAAAATAAAATAATAGCTATTGCAATGAAATAAATGTACCTTACTTTATTAGGTGTTTAAAATGTGCACCATTGGTAGCTGAGCAAAAGTACAATCTATTCTCGAATTCCTGTCGGACGTTTGTAAATGTTTCGTTAGTAATTTGTCTGCATGTGGCAGTAATCATGTGTCTTAAATCCTGAATGTCCTGCGAGGGAGTTTTGTATACCATTATCTTCAAATAACCCCAGAGAAAGAAATCCAATGGCGTCAAATCCGGAGATCTCGCCGGCCATTCCAGAGCGCCTCTTCTGCCAATCCATTTGTCAGGATACCGTTGATCGAGCCACTGTCGGACATGCAATGCGTAGTGTGGCGGTGCGCCGTCCTGTTGAAAATGTTAATTTTGTTCATCCAAGAGCGGGTTGTCTCCTTCATCAACTTGGCTTTCCAAGGACTGTGTTATGAGTGGATCGATTACATTTTCCAATAAGTTCAAATACAATTGACCCGTTAAATTTTCTTCGATAAAAATAGGGCCAATTATTTCGTTTCCCAGAATTCCGGCTCAGACGTTTATTTTTTGTGGATATTGCGTATGATCCTCTCGAAACAAGTGTGTATTTTCATCATCCCAGTATCTACAGTTATGCTTATTCACAAAGCCATTAAGAAAAAAAGTTGATTCATCACTGAAGCAAATATTTTTTATTAAATTCGGGTCATTTTGAATTCTCGCAGTCATTAGTTCACAAAATTCAATTCTCCTATCATAGTCATCCTCACTGAGTTGCTGATGAATACTCATTTTGTAAGGAAATAACTTGTTTAGTTTTAAAACTTTGTGTATAGAACCAACTGAAATATTTATTAACTTAGCGACTTTCGAAATTGACGTAGTCGGCTCAATGGCGAATTGGCCTAAAATCTCAATCTGTGCGGCTTCAGTCAGAACTCTCGGCTGCTTTACTGCTTTGTTGCACACAGAACCGGTCTCTTCAAATTTTTGAACAAGGTCTAGAACATATCGATGACTCACATTTTGGCCTGCATGTATTTCATTAAAAACCTGGGCTGTCATACGAGCACACCTATTTTGAGCACCATAAATAAAAATAATTTCAGTTCTTTCTTGTAAAGTGTACACCATTACGATTTGTATTACTGTCAGTGCAACTGACACCACTTGACAAACAGTTTAAAATCAGGAATAACTAAGTCTGATACGTGTTTTCACCATTTAATTTTAACTGAAGCCAAGCAGAAACTGTGTGCCCTTATCTCACTTTCAGCTAACGCAAAAAACTCTGTGTGAAAAAGAAATATACACATACCGTTATTGAGTCAGTGGTAGCGGTTCCATAACTTCATTAATTTATTTTGCATTTTGTTATCATTTATTTTCTTTTTGCCCTATTTTACCAGAACGGATCAACCAATTTCAGTTTTCTAAACGGGGTTGAGTGAGGATTTTTAAGATCTTTAAAATGATGTGTTACAAGGGTGGGGTGCCATTTAAAATTATTAAGTGGGGGTAGCTACCTAAAATACAACTGGCACTGGTTTTAAACTTCCCCCTCCATATCTCAATTTACGTGTTTTTTCCCTACAGGAAATTTTCCCTGCTAAAAGAAATAATAGGGGTGGGTGGGAAGTTTTGAAATGAAGGCACTGTATATTATTCATGCAATTTTCTTCAATTTGGAGAATATCTTCATTAAATATAATTCGTGCTTGATTCATTTTTCAAGCTTTTTGCTGTGGATAAATTCAACGTTTCCGGTTTGCGATCTGATTAATAAAGATGAAAATACTCAGTCTACGTTCCCGTGGTTTAATCAGATAATTAGACCGCAATTTGCACCCAAAGAAGTCAAAATGTATAGAATTCAAGTGCGATGAGATCCCTAGCACTCATGATATTACCCTTAATTACTTACATTATCACAACGATTATAGAGGGAGAATATTATGAAATTAATGTTGTAATTTTGTCCTAGCATATCGCAGTCGAACATCTGCCCATCATTTTCTGTAATCCGCATTCTCCTTCGATAAAATATGAACATGTTTCGCTGGAGAATAATTTCACAAATGATGTTACTTCGATGAAAATTTCATTCCAGCCTCCCATTTCAAACGCCAACTCATCACGTTATTAACCTCGCGAAATTATCCCCACTGCTCGACAACAGCCCATTTGCTGGTAAGTATTTACTGCGACATGACCTTCCAACTTGCTTGCTGGCGATCTTTTCTCAAACCGCTATGGATTGTATGTTTCGGAAATACACTTCTGTTTCACCTTCAGTAGATATATATATATATATATATATATATATATATATATATATATATATATATATATATATAGTATATAGAATAACTTTATTCAGAATAAAAATATAGTTTACACTGATGGGAAAAAACAATGAAGTGAGTGAATAAAGTTTAGTGAGCGATAAGTGCTGATGCACTTGTTTCGCATAAAAAAGTATATTTTTTTTTATTTTTTTTTATTTACTTAGGAAAAGGATACAAAGCAATTAATAACAGATAAAGGTGAATAAATGAGTACTCGATGTTGTTCACACTTGTTTCGAGAAATATTTTTATAATAAAATACAATACGATAAAATTTATAAATAAATAATGAACATACTGACTATCAATTACGGAAATGTGAAAAAATCCATTGAATATCAGACTTATCTAAATGTAAAGACAAATTTTTACAATCACATTCGCACACCCCCATCTATGTGTAACTATAATTGATGTAAGGGTTGATGCATATCAATGCTTTAACATTGTTTGTATGCTCTTTGAATGACACACATGTTATTAAAGATAAGCGGTATGCTAGAAATTATATTGAGAAAATAAAATAAAATGGAAAATTTGATGTACTAATATATGCTATAAGGTTATATGATAAAAGTAATAACAATTTTGTTTATTCACATATTGCTTACATTGATAGAAACTTAATTTAAAATATTTTTTTGTCAACAAAATCGGAAATCGTTTGTCTTGGCTGCCTACATATGAATTGTCTCAATTGCCTTTTGAAGTGGTGAAATATGTTTTTCTTTGTATTCGGAAGAGTGTTAAATAATTTTGGGGCTAGATAGGTATAGGTATGCTGTAAGAGTGATTTTTGTGTTAGTGGAATGACATGATGACCTTTTTTTCGGGTGTTATGATTGTGTGGCGGTAAGCGATAACTTTTCTTCTTGTGGTACGTTGAAATGATATTGAAATAAAAGAGTTGACGAATATCGAGAACAACGACTTCGCAAAATAAATTGTCTGTTGGAAAGCGTGAATTTTTCGAATGTATCAATTTTAGAAACTTGTTTTGTAGTACTACAAGAGGACGAAGGTGTGTTCGAAAAGCCCCTCCCCAACATGCTATCCCATATCGGAAGTGACTTTCCACAAGTGCGAGGTAAAGGATTTTCAGATGGTTGGTGGAGAATATTTCTCTTAAGGTTTTGAATTTATATAGAATACTTCGCAACTTTTTGCAAATGAAGTTTATGTGTTCATTCCATTTGAGATGTGAATCAATAATTACCCCTAAATACTTCACCTTTTTTTCAGGAAGAATCAACTGTTGATTGCCTAAGTCTATATGTGAAAAGGGTGGTTTGTTCGTGCTATTGCAACTGAATGGCATGTACTGGGTTTTCTCCAAATTTATGGTTAATGGTTTATATTCAAGCCAGTTTTTTATTGTGTCAAAGTCTGATTCTACGGTATATTTTAATTCTTGCCAATTATTTGCCTCATAGAATATTGTAGTGTCGTCTGCAAAACCTAAAATTTTTCCTTTACTTTCTAGTGAGAATACTTCATTTATGTACAGATTGAATGAAGTTGGTCCAAGAACCGTACCTTGAGGTATCCCCGTTTCAATATACTTCTCACTGCTTATAATTTCATCTATTCTCACAGTTTGGACTCTGTTCGTGAGGTAACTCCTGAATAGATTCGAGGGAGTACCCCTTATGCCATATAATTTTCCATTGTTTGTAGAAGCAATTTGTGGTCGACGGTATCAAACGCTTTCGATAGGTCTATGAAAACGCAGAGACTCGGCTTGTTTTCATTAAGCGCTGATGATATTTCTGATGTTAAAGCTAATATTGCATCTTGTGTAGATACATTTGAATCCAAACTGATGATCAGATATTAAATTGTATTTTGAGATATATGAAGTTAGTCTTTTTTTGATTATTTTCTCGAAAATTTAGGTTAGGTGTGATATGGGGCGGTAGTTTGTCACAATATCGGCATTCCCCTTTTTGAACACAGGAGTAACAATCGATTTTTTGAATGCTGTTGGCCATCAACCTTTCTCCATACACAAATTAAACAAATAAGCTAATGGCTCCTCAATATGTTGGGAGATTGATTTTAATATGTCAGCATTAATACCATCAATACCTGTGGCCTTTTTCGATTTTAGGTTTGTAATCACTTTTTTTATTTCACGTGTATCAGTTGGTAAGAGGACGAATGAATTTGAGACTATATTTCTCTTTTGTGCGTAATTGGGATATATAAATATATATATATATATATATATATATATATATATATATATATATATATATATATATTGGTTATTAGTTGAAATAAGATTTGCTTTTTCCCTATGAGCATGTTTCGGTTTTGAGATACAGGGCTTCAAATTTTTTTATTAATGAACTCAAAAACCTTTGGGCTGATTTTGATAAAATTTCGCATGCTTATTCGCTGTTATGAGGGGCTTTCTTGAGTGCAATAAGAATATAAATAATTATTCCAGTGGCGTCCCAGAAGGTATTCTAATTGATATAAGTATAAACCATTGTACGCCACTGTTTTTTGTATGTCTATTTTTTTAGAAATAGCAATTGAAAATGATGCTTTCTACTCTCGGACGGTGATTTGGACTGACGAAGAAACTTTCTGGTATCTTTAATTAGCAGAATGCTCACATTTGAGCGCACGAAAATTCTCGTGCTATAAAAGTCAGCAGTTCTCAAGTTCAGATGGCATTAAGCGACGACTCACTCATCGGAACGGGTTTTGATTTTTTTCTGATTCAAGTGTAATTTTAATTGCAAAATTACCACTGGAATTATTAATTTCATAAAAATTGCATTGGGAGACCCCCGTGATACTGCAAATAAGCATGCCAAGTTTTATAAAAATCAGCCGAAAGGTTTTTGAGTAATTAATGAAAAATATTTTTTTTCCAAAAACTTTGTATATATATATATATATATATATAAATATATAATAAAATTTGACAGAAAAAACTGTTTACCAATACCTCTGAGTTCGAAAAATAGGCCAGGAAGTTTGGAAATGGCGACTGTTGAAAGATTGGAAGGAAAAAGGTTTAATTTTTCCTGACAAATGATTGGCGGCAATTTCAGAATCAATAAATAAATTTCACTTTTCCTACTGGCCGCGCTATCAGTTTTCATTGTTATACCATTTATTTTTCAAATGCCTTATCCTATTTTGTTGAGATATTCCATGATGTGGAAGGCTACTTTCACTATTTACATATATCTAAGATGAGAAGTGAGTTTTTCGTGAAAAATCGTTCCAAGTCTACTAAAAATATGAGTGATCGCTCATTCGATTCAAAATGTCATCCTGAAAATTTCGTCGATGAAATGGGCTAGTTTTTCAACAGAAAAAAACTAAAACGGCCTTAGTTTTTTGGCAGTAGCTCAAAAACTATCGATGATAAAGAAAATGGAAGAATAGATTCTTGAAGAGGAGGAAATTTTCCATAAAAAAGTATCCACTCGCGGAACTCTATCTCAATTATTTATAAATTTATAATTTTAATTCAGAGTTGAAAATAGGGCTTCCCATGGGCATTACGGCAGGAGTACAGCACCTCTCGAGAAAGCAATGCACATAAAATATTTCCTTATACTATTAAATATGAATTTAAAAATCCAAAAGAACATAATTTCGTTGGGAAAATTGTTTTCATTTGATAATGTGAGGCTATTGTTAAGTGAGTATTTTTTTTTGGTCCATCGATTTTATTAAAAACCAAATAATTGTTTACAGAATGACTTTTTTGTTCCTGGAGCACATTTTACATGTGTACTCTATAATAATACGCTATGGAACTGTTTAAAAGATGATTATTTTGTTAATAATAAATTTCTAAAATTATCAAAATATGAGAAATAGAATAACAAATGTCTTTTTTTTATTGTTATTTCACATTATTATCAGTTTTATGTCCGATGATTGCATTTCATTGGGTTTTTTCTAAATTACGCTATTTGTTCATGAAATATTCATAAACAAATGGACAAGTTGAATATTTTTCAAAAATTTTTTCATTAGGCTGCTAAGAGATTATAAGTAAAAAATAAAATAAAAAATTCTTAATTCTTTTTTTTATTGTTTATATTTTTTTTGTATTATTTAAATAATACATTAGTATTTTTTTTATTCCTAATTGGTTATTCTCTAATTGAAGATTCTCATTTTATTAATAATGTAATTGTTCATTCAGTTAACAATTAGTTATAGACAAACTTTGATTGGCATTGTATTTTATTTGTATGGTACAAAAAATAACAAACAACCATATAAGACAATCTGTTCAAAAATTTGTTTTTGTAATTTTTCCAAAAAATTCTATAAATTGAATTCTTAAAAATATTCAACCTATCCATTTGTTTATAAATATTTTATGAACGAATAGCGTACATATTTTTCTAGAAAGTTATGAAATGTCTTCGTCAGACATAAAACTATATTAAGGTGAAATATCAATAAAAAAAATTGACAATATTGATTCTATTTCTCACATTTTGTTAGCATTAGGAATTTATAATTAACAAAATCATAAAATTTTCAACAATTTTAGAGCGTGATATTCTTGAGTACACATGTGAAATGTGCTTCAGAAATCAAAAAAAATATGGAGTTATCATGTCAACAATCCATTCAGTTCTGCGACCATTAATATTTCTTTTGTTTATTAATGATATGCCATCTCATATAAGTTCTAAATGTCTAATCCTGTTTGCTGATGATACAACTATAGCTGAGGAAGCTGATAACCCCTCAGATCTACAGATTAAACTATCAGTAATAGCAGACCAATTCACGGCCTGGTGTAGAACAAATTGATTAGTGGTAAATGGCAAAAAACCAATCCTCATGCAATTCTTTGGTAGGAAAACTCATACTGGTCCGATGAACGTGCGCGTTGAAAATAATATCGTTGTATTCTCAGATACCACAACATTCCTAGGAATACATACAGTGCTAGTCAAAAGTCCCCTCCCCCCCTCGTATCTTTTGAACGGGTATACTTATAATAATGAAATTTGGAGGGTGGAAATAAACGAATGTAGGCTTCTCAACTGGTCATAACAGGTGACGCAATAGTCATAAATGACGTCACAAGGCCACTGTGACCAATAATTTTAAATGGGACCCTATGGCAAGTGACAGCTCGTTTGAAAGGTATTGAAAATACCTATTCAGTCATACCAATTTTGTTTGGGTTTCGGCTGATTTTGATTGATAAATTGAAGAAATACGAAAATTATAGTTTCGCATTTAATTAATAAAGATTTAAGAACCAGTTCTTATAATAAGTGTTCAAAATGTGCTCCATCTACTCTCTGGCAGTAATGCATCCTATTGCTAAACTCTTGTCGTACTCGTCCCAGTGTGTCAGCGAGATGTTCTACATTCTTCAACACTTCGTTGTTTCAGAATGGCAATACTGTCAGGTGCTGTAGCGTAAACCTTAGATTTCAAGTACCCCATAGAAAAAATCTAATGGTGTAAGGTCCGGTGACCGAGCTGGCTTCGATCGAACCTCGTCGTCCAATCCATCTACCACGATATTCTTCATCTAGGTAACGTCTTACTGCCCCTGTAATAGTGTGCAGGAGCACCATCTTGTTGAAACGTTATTTCCAAGTTGTCGAATTCATCTGGATTACCTTCTAGAATTTCAAGAATTAACGCCTCAATATCATTTTGTAACATCTCCAGATACAATTCACCGGTTAAGTTAGCATTGAGAAAAGAGGCCCAACTATGTGGTTTCCCAAAATACCTTCCCAAACATTTACTTTTTCTGGAAATTGAGTATGTTTTTCACGAAAGATGTGAGGATTTGTGTCACTCCAATACCTCACATTTTGAGTGTTAACATTTCCATTGAGAAAGGAAGTACTTTCGTCACTAAAACAAATTGTCTGTATGTAGCCTGGTTGTTGGTTCATTTTATTGGACATAGTTTCACAGAATTCTAGTCTTCGGTCGGGGTCATCATCTGAAAGTTGGTGCACCATTTTAATTTGTATGGATGAAATTTGTTTTAGCCAACACTCTATGTACTGTCCTTTGACTGACTTCACAGATAGACGCAACTTGGGCTGTGGAAGAAATAGGGTTCACTACCATTTCTCCAATTATGTCAATTTTTTTGTCATCACTAATTGTTGGTCGACCAGATCGTTTGGCATCTTGAACACTACCTGATGCTTCAAACTTCCGAAGAAGCTCCCTCAAATAAACCCTCGATATAGGGCAATCGGGGTATCTCTCATTAAACAGTCGTTCCGCTGCATGGAAATTGTTTCTACATTCACCAATTATTAAGATAGCTGCTACTTTGTTTTGGCTACGTACTACCATTTTGCCTATGTAAACACTTAAACGTCTCGTTAAACAATAGCTTAGGTAAATTTTCAAGGTATAAACACTTTGACAAGTAGAGAATTCAAAACGTCAACCTTTTGACAATTAACCAGAGGCGTACTTAAAATCTTTATTAATTAAATGCGAAATTATAATTTTCGTATTTCTTCAATTTATCAATCAAAATCAGCTGAAACCCAAACAAAATTGGTATGACTGAATAGGTATTTTCACCTTTCAAACGAGCTGTCACTTGCCATAGGGTCCCATTCAAAATTATTGGTCACAGTGGCCTTGTGGACGTCATTTATGACTATTGCGTCACCTGTTATGACCAGTTGAGAAGCCTACATCCGTTTATTTCCACCCTCCAAATTTCATTATTATAAGTATACCCGTTCAAAAGATACGAGGGGGGGAAGGGACTTTTGACTAGCACTGTATAGATCAAAAATTGAACTGGAAGCATCACATCGACCATGTATGCAAGAGAGCTTCCAGTGGGTACTATGCTATACTCCAGTTAAAAAATGAACTTGATCGACCAACTCTCCTAAATATCCAGTACGCTCTTATTCATTCTCATTTGTCCTACAACATAATTCTGTGGGGAGACGCCTCAGAAATCAATAGAGTATTCGTGGCTCAAAAAAGGGTTATGAGGCTAATATTCAATATGAAGAAATTGGACTCCTGCCGATCGTACTTTCAGGAACACCATATTTTAACTGTTCCCTGTATGTATATATACAGCTGCATTTGCTATATTAAACGCAATTCGAAAGATTCAGCGAAGAACTCATATATTCACCAATATCCAACCAGATACGCTGATTCAATTAGAATCCCAAAACATGCAACAAGTTTGTATGAAAAAACTCCCTCACTGGCAGGAGCAGAACTATTCAACCACCTACCTTCTGACATAAAAGATGTCAAGCCTTTGAAATTATTCAAAAAAAAGTTCAGGTTATTCTTAACGACCCATAGTTTCTATTCCACCATAGAATATCTCAATTTCAGGTGATCGAAAAACTGTAAACTGTACATGTCAATTTACTTTGTGGGGATTTTTATATTGTTATAGTGGTGAACTATGTTTATATGTAATCTTATATTATATTTTATATATTCCTATGTTGTTATGATGTATTGTTATATTATTTGATGTTATATATGTACACACTGCTACTTAGTGACCTATTTTATATTTCTATGTCACAACTCTGTGGCTCCATAACTTGTGTGGTTCTTTATTGAATCTCCGAACATATACTCCAATATACTATAATTTATGTCATTTGTACATTGACGTAATGGACTATATGCCCATTGTGACGTATCCTATATCATGTATTTGATCATAAATGACCAATAAATATTCTATTCTATTCTATTATTCGGTTTTTAATAAAATCGGCGGTTTCAAAAAAAACCTACCTAATTAACAGTAGTCTTACATTATCAAAATTCGATGAAAAACATTTTTTCCAACAATATTACATTCTCTCAAGTGTTCAGATAATAATATTTTTTTTTTTTTAATTTTTAAATTCACATTCAATAGTATAAAAAATATTTCATGTTATGTTATGGAAATTCCCTCCTTTTCAAGAATCTGCTTTTTTACTTTCTCTATCATCAATGGTCTTTGACCTATTGCAAAAAACTAAGGCCGTTTTTATTTTTCTTGTTTTCTGTTAAAAACAATTTTCTGAGAATGACATCTCGAATCGAATGAGCCATCGCTCATATTTTCAGCAGACTGGAACGATTTTCCGAGGAA
>JAFIRS010007633.1:0-23213 GCA_018342105.1 Gonioctena quinquepunctata | reverse complement strand
GTCCAGTAGAATAGACGCTATAAACCTTTGAGAGAATAAAATTGGTGAGGTTTATGATGCTCTTTTGAAGTTATGGATGCATCCGCATCTTCAAAATATTTTAGTACATCACACCTAGTCAATTTGCTCGCAACAAAAAATCCAAAACTACAATTTTTTATGCTCTGTAGTAATCTGGTACAATATTTTATTTAAAATCAATTCTCCAAGCAATTAATGCATGATCCAAGTATGAATCTAAAAGCTTTTTTTTTTAGACTTAAGAGATAATAAGGATTTAACGAACATCTTGTAGACGCCAGGAGCTGGCCGAAGAATTAGAAATTGTTTTGTGATTATGGTCTGATTCGATTCAAAATTGGTATGTGGGGGTTCTTGGGGTCGAATATTATGATTCTTTTATAAAAATTGGAGAATTCAAGATGGCGGCCGAGTTTTGTGATTATGGTCTGATTCTATTCATAATTGGTATGTAGGAGTTTTTGGGGTCGAATATTATAATTTCTTTTGTGAAAATTGGAAAATTCAGTATGGCGGCTTTAAAATGGCGGCAGAGTTTTGTGATTATGGTCTGATTCTATTCAAAATTGGTATGTGGGGGTTTTTGGGGTCGGAGATTATGATTACCTGATTTGATAAGATCTTTCCATATTTTAATTTGCAAAAAAATAATAAAAATAATAGTTTGAAAAAACTAAAAAACACGCTTTTATAGAAAACCAGACTAAAAAAATAAAAATAAAAAAAAAATTATTGAAAAAAAAGCGTGGGGTGCATGGTATCAATAATTATATAGTACATTACACACCGAGGCGATACCATGCACCCCACGCTTTTTTTTTATAAAATCATTTTTTTTCTTATTTTTTAATTTTTTAGTCTGGTTTTCTACATAAGCGTGTTTTTTAGTTTTTTCAAACTATTATTTATTTAAAACCACTACCTGAAACACGCTGGTCCAGTAGAATAGACGCTATAAAACCTTTGAGATATCAAATTGGTGAGGTTTATGATGCTCTTTTGGAAGTTATGGATGCATCCGCATCTTCAAAATATTTTAGTACATCACACCTAGCTCGATCGCTCGCAACAAAAATCCAAAACTACAATTTTTTATGCTCTGTAGTAATCTGGTACAATATTTTATTTAAAATCAATTCTCCAAGTTAATTAATGCATGATCCAAGTATGAATCTAAAAGCTTTTTTTTAGACTTAAGAGATAATAAGGGATTTAACGAACATCTTGTAGACGCCAGGGAGCTGGCCGAAGAATTAGAAATTGAACCAACTTTTTCATCTTCACAAACAGTTCGTCAAAGAAAAAAGAAAATACATTTTGATTATGAAAGTACTGATGAACCAATAACAGACCCGAAAATGAATTACTAAGTGAAAGTATTCTTCTCTATACTAGATCCGACCTTATCATCTCTTAATGAAAGATTCAAGGGGTTGGAGCAATTTAATAACAGTTTTAGATTCATTTATGAAATGTCCAGCTTGAATTAAGAAGAATTGAGAAACTCGTGTGAAAATTTATCATTTTATTTGAAAGATGAAGCAAGATATTGATGCAAATGACTTATTCCATGAAATTATTTGTTTAAAATGCCACTCACCAGAGCAAAATGAGTTAGATCCTGAGTTTAATTCTTCAACACATTTCAGAGAACAATTCAATTTCAACCTTTCCAAATACTGCACTGACAATACGAATTTTTTTAACGCTACCAGTATCTGTAGCATCAGGAGAAAGGTCTTTTTGAAAATTAAAATCAATAAAAACTTTTTAACGATCGACTATGGCACAAGAGAGACTCAGTGATTTGGCAATTATGTCCATAGAAAGTGACTTTATGGATTGCATTCCTTTAGACGAGTTGATTAAAGATTTTGCGGAAAAAAGGTGAGAAAAGAGTGCTTTCAATAAGTTATTTTGTTCTTTTTTTTCTGTTATGTAACATTCTTATTCTTTGTCAGTTTTGTTATTGCTCTGCTTTTTAACATTCTTCGTTACTCCTTATGTCTAAGACTTGTCAAGATCTTCTAAATGTTAAGGGGATGAGTAGTCAGGCACCATGCTGATTAAAATAAGTACACGTTTTTCATTTGAGCTTTCGGAAATACTCATTTCCTTCATTTGCAATCATCAAATGATAATGATGATTTGAAATTATAGATTATACATTATACGGTATATAAATTAACACATATTTCATTCCAAAATTGGATAAGTAATAGCGATTATTTCAATTTTGTGTGTACCCCCTTATCTGATGTATCAGTATAAAAATTCAATATAGGTATTAGCAAGCATTTTAATTTTATTTATGTGTACCCACCCACGTATAAATTTTCACTGAAAAAGGGTAGGGGGTGTAAAATTATATTTTGCCCACAGGCGGCCGCATGGCTTGGCGCGTCCCTGCCGTCACTAATTGTTTATTTTTATTTATCCTTCCCCAAATTACTCTCCATGATACGATTATGAATAATCTCGGAATCCGGAACTTTCAATTTCTATATTTTGTTATTTCTAAAGACGTTATCAAAATAACATTCCTATTCCTACTTCATTGAAGAATACTTAGCACTCGATGCATGAAATTTACAATGGCGCTCTTTATCCGTGAACGGCTGAATTGAGAATGTTGGTAAAGAAGGAACTATTTCTCGCTATGTGTTTGGATTTGGTTATCATTGGCGCACCCAGGGGGGGCACGCCCCCCCCCCCCAAACCTCGGAAAGCTAACTGATATTTTGACTAAAATCAAAGTTCTCATCTCTCGCAGATCACTATTCTCTCACAATTTGGATAACCCAATTGAAAATAAATGTGCTATGAAAGCTTCAAAGGCATGATTATGGTGCAATTGTTGAAACCCGCGCATGAAGCACTTCAGGAAATATCTTTGTGGAAAGATAAAGATTCCACTTCAGGTGCGTTTGTTTTGCTAAGTGCTCTGGCCCAGTCACAGTTCATCATTTCATTGTTCTCAGCAGAGAAGCTTCTCGGATACAGTCTTCCTTGAGCTAAAATCATTCAACTTGATAACTCAGATCTTGCGTTTGCGATGGATAAAGCCGAAGAAACAATATCCACTATCAAATACGTGCGAGAAAATGCTGAAGCGCAGTTCAAAAATATTTTCGATGAAGCCAAACAGATCGCTGATATGTTTGACATTGAAATCAAAATCCCAAGATTGGCCTCAAAGCAAACAAATCGAGCTAACGTACCCACTGAAAGTGCTATGGATTATTATCGAAAATCAGTTTTCATACCATGGGTTGATTCATTTTAATGAGGACTTTTTGGGCCTTGCTGAGTTTTATAGTCATGATATCCAGTATTTCAGAAGGAGTATTTTGAAGGCAGAACTGTGTATGTGGTACCAAAAATTCAGCAAAACAAGTCATCTACAAAGACCAAAAAATGCACTTGATGCATTGAATCTATGTAATCGAGATATATATATATATATATCCCAATGTTTTCATAATACTTAAAATATTCGCGACTCTGCCGATATCGACTAGTTCACCGGAAAGGTCATTCTCGACATTATGTCGACTGAAGTCCTATTTGAGAAATACAACCAGTGAAAATAGGCTAACTGGACTCGCACATTTGAATATTCATAGGGAAATCCACGTTGACCCGAAGGATGTGATGGCAGTTCTAAAAGATCATGAATATTGAAATATATTTTTATATTTCACTCATTTTTACTCATCTTTCGTCCATCATCCTTTCCTGTCATTAAAATACGTTTTCCATTGTTGAAAAAAAATCCATCGTCAAGACACTTCAAGTTTGCTATTGTTATAGCATTCTATCGTAATTCTAAAGTTCCCATGACCTTGACCTTAAAAAAACGCCTGCGGTGCTAATTTTCGCATGCAGGCAGCTATGTGTGCCCCCCCATAAGATCATTCTGGGTGCGCCCCTGTTGGTTATTCCCCGCCCATTTCGTATTTCAAGTTAATGTTCCAAACGAAATTGTCTAGAGATTCGCTTTTAATCGGAAGTTGAACTATTTTGATGGGTCTTTCGTTTGAAATAAAAAGAAGCATGCAATTTTCGACAAAAAAAATCTCAATTTTCGAAAAGAATTCAATATCAATATTTTCAATTAGTACTCTGATCTTCTCTGGGTTCGCCTACTAAATTTGAGTTTCCCGATGCAATTTGAAATAAAAATACACGCCCACCTTAAATCTAACAAGTATTTTCATAGCTATTAAACATTTACAATCTCAGCTTTCCAAGACAATCTGTATGGGGTTAGGAATCTGTATGGGGTTATAAATCTGTATGGGGCTAGAATAAATTATTTTATATTTTTTAGTCCGTTTTATGAACGTGGTACTTATATCAATTTTTTTTATCTAAATAATTATTTGTTTTTATCTTTAATTTCTTTCTCTCTTCTTCATAAATATATGAATGTATTCTGCAAGTCCTAGTCTGAATGTGCTGGCGAACACTTTGCCAATGTTTTTACATTTCTCATTTTTTTCGTAACTGACTCTATGTTTTGTAAGTATTCTGTTAATCTATACATATATAATTACATGTCCTGACCGACTGACTGAAATACGATCAACGCCCAGACTAAACTGCTGGACTTAACGAGTTGGAATTTCGACAGCGTATTTCTATGATGACATAGGTAAGTTGGAAGTTGGAAATTGGTAATTGGGCATTTCTTTTTGAATAAAGGAACAGGTCCCAAGCAGCATTATAGTGACGGAAACTGATACTGTAACTTCGACTCGGTGGTTATCACATAATCACCACTAAATCTACCACTATACAGTAAGCATAACTGAAATTTTATATGTGTATGGTTGTAGTCACGTAATTCCCATATCTATGATAGCCACTTCACAGTTCTATAACTTATTAGTGTCATTTGAGGTGTCTGAAACATTATGGCCAGTGAGCAAATCACTTTAAAGGTTTTCAAATAAAAAAGTGGAAAATAACCGTTGTTAAGCCACGTAAATACAGAGAAATTTTTCTACGATACAAAACAACGTAATATTCTTGATAACAGTAAAGGTCAATATGGACCACCTGCTAGACTGAAACAGCTGATAAGCATACGTTCGTAAAACCATACGTTGTTATCGGGAGACAAATAAAATGCTTTTAAAAATAATTACCAAGAAATATCCCTTGTAGACCGGACGCATAAATCATTCAACTAGAAGCGTAAACAACGATTATTGATTGCTACTGGGTACATTCCCAGCGAGATAAGAAAATCAGTTTTATTTACTACCGAAAGAAAACATATCCATATTTCAAACACCCGTCCAAATTCGATAAACATGGGGTCATTAATTCCGCGATAGCGCGACAGCTACCGTAAATATATTATCCAATTATAACATAAGATAAGCCAGAACGGGTTAGAAAAACAAGACCCTTTATCAGTTTCACGACTTCACAACAACCTAAGCTCCGCCTACTAGCTCCCGTGCGGACGACACTATAAAAACGTGAGCTTCATGTCAATATTCAATTCATTCAGTTCGATTTGGTATTCCACAGTGAACACGAGAATATGCCATTCGCAAAAGTTAGGTTAAAAAGTCAGTCTAATTACAGTATCGTGCAATAATAATGAGAGTTTCCAAACCGGTGTAGTTAACTTCCGCAAACATAGAAACTCAGCCGATTCAGATCAAGTATTGAAGTTCATAGTAAAAACACGAGCGATCAGTATAGTTTCCACAAATTGTCAAAGCTTCCAAAAACAAAGATAATACAACGGGATTCAGCAATTTCAATGGGTCACGATCACTTAGAAAAACCTTAACTGTATACGAATATACCGGACGAATTAATTAGAATAACCGATTGACGCGGGAGAAAACGAATAATAAAGTCTAATCTAATTGCCTTGTAAAACTACATCCAGTGAATAAGTGTTAAACAGGGTGAGTCTCATGTTTGTTTTTCTGTATTTATGTTTATGGCAAAACCCAACCCATTAAAATGTGTATGTGTCTATAAAGTATGTCCATAGTTTTCAAGATCACCAAGTTTTCGAAAAGAGAATTATTGTTAGTCGTTTGCAGCACTTGTTGCAAGATTTCTTTTAGTAAAATTATTTCTATTGTGACGATCATTGCAGAATTATCTGCCAATACGCTAAATTAGTTTTCTTTGTATGAATATTGTTTCCTATCATTCGTCCATAGACGATTGAGAGAATTGTGTCAGTTTTTATTAAATATATATATACATTCTTAACTTTTATGAGTGCATTATTATTTTATCAAATCATTGTTTGGTTCGAATCTTTCTGAACGGTAGTACTTCCTGAATAAACAGCCCATGTTCCGGTATTTAAGAGAAATGAAATCAGATCTGAGCCGCTCCAGACCTAGTTTCAGTATCGACCTTCTTCAGACAGTCGATTGCTCTTAATACCGTTTTTCCAACCTAACGAATAACGTCTGGTATTACAGGTGTGGTGGGTTAAATCCCAACACCCCGTAGTCAGGGCAAAACAATTGATGTCAGGTGTGCGAGTAATAATTAAGGAAGTACATTAACGCATATATGATATTTTCCACAGAAAAAAAAAGTGTCAAACAAAAATTGAAGTTGAATTTTTTTTAATAAATATTTTATTTTTTATTTTTACAAATAAGTGTCAGTGGAAAAAAGACTAATTTGAACAGAAGTAAATGAGTAGAAAAATTGTGAAAATAGTTTAGTATAATATCGTTGTTATTTTGCAAACACGATATTGGGAAAATAAATATATATAGCGTTTATACCGATCAAAAACTCAGGAAGTATTCGAAAAGGCAATTGAAGTTTTATTTTCAATCAATGGAGATTTTTATCAAAATAATTAAATCATGGAAACTCAGACAACAGTGCCGAGGGTTAGATATGAACCGCAAATTAGTATCACTTTGGATAATATTCCTTTTTATAATGGTACCACAGAAATCAAAGATTTTATTCGTGAAATTGAAGATTTGGCAGCTGTAGCAAAATGGACAGACAGTCAAATAAGTTCTATAGTTAGATTAAAATTGAAAGGAATAGCTAGATTATTTATTGAAGCAGAAGATGAATTACAAAATACCGACAACTGGCAATTAATTAAAAAGGAATTATTGAAGCAGTTTAGCAAATTGAAATTACCTGGAGAAGCACAAAAAGAATTTTTGAATTGTTATCAGAAAACGAATGAATCAGTTAGGAATTTTTTCATAAGATTAAAAATATGTGCATCAAAGATAAGGCACCTCACAGGAAATAATAGAATTGACAATGTATTAGAGCAAAAA
This sequence comes from Gonioctena quinquepunctata, assembly GCA_018342105.1. Lineage (NCBI taxonomy): Eukaryota > Metazoa > Arthropoda > Insecta > Coleoptera > Chrysomelidae > Gonioctena > Gonioctena quinquepunctata. Next base: position 15,888 of record JAFIRS010007633.1, on the reverse strand, counting down.
TACGAGCAGGATATTTTGGTTCAATTTGCCATTGGATTGTTAGATCCTGTTAGAAAAAAAGTTTTATCTGAAAGTCCTGTCAGTTTAGAAGAAGCCATCAAATTAGCAGAAAAGAAGAATTAATTGAGCAAATTACGAATACACCGAATAGAAATTTCAGAACTTTCAATGCGAATATAATATTGTGCACACATTGTAACAGAAAAGGTCACACAGCAGGAGATTGTTATATGAAAAATTGCGTATGCCTAACATGTCAAGAATTCGGACATATGTCATATAGATGTCCAAATAGAAATAGTTTTCAAAATAAGAGATTAAATGATTCAGGAAAATGGTTTTCCAACTACGCTAAGGAAAAAAGATTTAAAAAATATGGAAAAATGAATAAATATAGAACAGAATTTTCTAACAATTCGAAAGAAAATAGATTTCAATCTCATAGAAGCAGGAATGAACGAGGAAATTTTAGGAGAATCAATTATAGAAAGCAAACAGGAAATAGTTATGGAAAAAAGGCAAAATATAACAGGAATTTAAATGGAATGGCAGCTTTCAACAAGCCTCAGATGAAGGTTGCCGGAAAAACTATTTAAATAGTGAGAGGCAAGAGGAAAATATACTAATCGACGATGAACAGAAAAATGTTATTAATTTAGAAATAGCAGGAATTTTGAGACATATATCCGTAGATATGAGATCTCCAGTATCAGTGGTTCATATTAATATTGTTAGAGGTATGAAATGGAATTATGTTTGCCTATCACCTCAGAAATGGACAAGGAAATTTCACTCAGTATATTGGCTCGGTTATATTGCCAATCAAAGTAAAGGAAGGAAAAATTATTGAACATGAATTCTTAATAGTTGAAAATGATCATCGTAGTACTGAAATAACACTGGGATTAGATTTTTTACGAAAATATGACGTGCAAATTGATTGGAGAGAAAATCAAATGTATTTATCAGGGGAAATTATCGAGTTGAAGAAGAAAATCCAACACATATGCCAAACGAATCGGGATGACGAACAGAGGAAGTTGCAAAATAGATTTGAAGAAGTAGAAAAACGATTGAGAGATGTCACGATCAGGATGAATGATTGGATGAATTCTGGAGAAAAACTAGAATTGAAGAGGGAGGGCCCGCCCAAAGCAATCCGCGAAGTATTTATCAACAGATTTTCATGCCATGAAACGAGACGTACAACTTCGAATCAAATAGAGATATCAGGGACCGGTGATTTAATTGTGACACCAGGTTTAGAAAAAACAGTTTCAAAGATGTCAGCGACTGGTGATTTAAAGGAGACGCTAGTCTGCAAAGAAATAGTTGAAATTGAAGAATATGGAAAATCGTCTGGAACAAGAGAAAAGCGAAACATGCGTTTAAACGAGCAACAAGAGAGAAGAGAGGAATTTAGAAAAGTGCCACCTATGGAAAATGGAAAAACCGACGCACTCTGTACATTAGGACCGATAGTCACAAGTGACAGTCGACAAGTGGAAATGCCTACGTATAGGTACGAGCATTTCCTGCCTAAAGAAACGGAGAGATGTAACGGCCCCTACAGCGAGGATAAGAAAATTATAGTCAGAAAAGCGAGAAAAGTTCAGGGGAAACGTAAAGTAAAACAGTAATTCCTGCAGGAATCGAAGGAAGGTGATCGATGTAGAAAATAGAAATCATTGGAAGATAGTTTGAGAGATAGATACGAATCACCCAAGGGAGATGCTCTATCCACCAGGAAGTTGGAATCTGCCAAGCACCTAGGAATGACGGTCGCCAAAGATAAGACTTTTTCTACAGTCGTAAATCACAAGGATGAAAATTTCTTGCCTAAGGACAAAATCCTACCGCCCAGATTTTTGAATGTATGTAAAGTTCAAGCAAAAAGTATAGTGAACTCCGAAGATACGAAATTACGAAGTATTGCAGAAAATGGATTTTTAACCCCGAGAAAACGAAGCATAGGAGAAGATTTTGATATGGATACGATAGTAAAGAAAGAAATAAACCCAGAAGTGAAAAAGATTAGAACTTTAGCCAGAAAGAAAGGAAAATCTAATTTAAAAAAGACATCGCACGTTAATTTTGAAATCCAACCAGTGGAAGAAACAAGAAATCAAATAATACTTGCTAATCGATTCAACAAGTATATGAATGCAAGCAGCAGACAAGCGACACAAGAAAATGAGGTAAAATTAGATCAAGTTTTAGTACAAACTAAAGAAAATATGCCAGATGAATTACCAATAGTTAATGCCGAAAATATAGAAAAATGTCAGCCAAGTGAAATGTCCAAAGAAAATGAAGAAAGCATTTCTGAAAATAAATTCCCCCTTACACAACCCATGACACGCGGCACTGTTCAAATGACACCCATGAAAAATTTGGTTCAATCAGTTAAATATCAGTAAACAAGGAAATTTTCAGTATGCACCAGAATGTAGGAACGTATATATAGTATGGTAATTTTATAGTTTTAGCAGACTGCAAAAGACGCAGAAAAATTGAAAAAAAATCCCTGAAGGTAAATTTGCCAAAGCATATTTATAGTTACAATGGACTTGTAAAAATTGGAATGAATAATAATACGAAATCTACCGATACCTTAATGAAAAACGGAATTAAATTAATTGTATCATAGTACGGGAACAAACTGAAAAAAATATTAAGAGAATCAACTGAAAACGTGAAACGCGAACAGGGACAATTTTAGCAAGTGTTTGGATGTAAAATAATGACAGTAAATTCCACGGAAAATTCAAGCAAAGCTATTTTGAGACGGATATAGTTCATTACAGGTCATAGAAAAAACGAAGAATGGTCGATAGAACTGAAATGAAACACTGTACGGATTACAGGCTATAAAAAACCAAAAACGCGATATGTTATGAAAATTAATTAAACAGTTAAAGAATATCGAATCGCCGAGTTACATAATACAGATAAATAATATAATCACGATTTCCGGAAAATGTGTTTACGGATTGGTAGAATATTCACACTAGAACATCGCGACGTTTATAATTGTACAGTACCTAAATAAATAATGATAAAATTTACTAACCGCGCATATAGGGAAGGTTTTGACAGGAATATCGTGGACTATTATTGTTGAAACCCAAGAAAATATCTCTGAACAAACAGCAGTGGACAATCCAGCATGGCGAAGCGAAATGATGAGACCAGCAGATTCCTAGAGCATGCGAATTCAAGGTGGTTTTTAACCAATTGGAATTCCAAATGCAGGGTTTTCAGACCTTCAATTCACCACACAAATCACCTGTGTTAATGGTACCGCACAAATATGATTCCCAGGAACGAAGATTTTTAAACGAATGAATTACCACCATTTGACCACCGAAACCGAACACCATTTACAACATTACGCCAACGAATGCACTGGTCACTGAACCAGAAAACACAGGCTGTGCTATCTGTCTAGTTCCGATACCGACTAATTATCACGGATCACTGACCCGAGAATCGTGTGGAAGGCCCTACAATCCCCAAAAGCCATATGGTTAGAGAAGATAAACAAAGGAACAAATAGTCCCGTACCGCTGATACGTACCCTTAGCCAACCAGCGGCGTAGCAGGAAAAATTCCCAGAGGATCCAACGGATAGAGTTAAATTGATGCCCACCGGAATAGAAGTGAGAAAATCCCCTCGTTGAAGAAGGCGAGTACATACCCTTACAGTATGGAAATTACCCCATGGAAGAAAGAGACTTTATTGTGTGTTTGCATGATTATTTGCATGTTATTTTTAAGAAAATTAGAATTAAGTACTGAGAAGTGAGGTTAATAACTTTGGTAATAGAGTATAATTATCCTCTAGAAGATGTAAACCGTAGTCCATTGTAATTGTCAAAGTAAGACTTATAAAATTTGTCGCTAGAATAGGATTACACTACAGCAAGTTAAAACATTTTGCTTATTGTTGGTGAAAGTGATGTTATTTTGAAAAAAAAAAAAATTTGAGTTTGTCAAATCTTTTTTGTAGAGGGTTGGGACGAGTGTTAAGCCACGTAAATACAGAGAAATTTTTCTACGATACAAAACAACGTAATATTCTTGATAAACAGTAAAGGTCAATATGGACCACCTGCTAGACTGAAACAGCTGATAAGCATACGTTCGTAAAACCATACGTTGTTATCGGGAGACAAATAAAATGCTTTTAAAAATAATTACCAAGAAATATCCCTTGTAGACCGGACGCATAAATCATTCAACTAGAAGCGTAAACAACGATTATTGATTGCTACTGGGTACATTCCCAGCGAGATAAGAAAATCAGTTTTATTTACTACCGAAAGAAAACATATCCATATTTCAAACACCCGTCCAAATTCGATAAACATGGGGTCATTAATTCCGCGATAGCGCGACAGCTACCGTAAATATATTATCCAATTATAACATAAGATAAGCCAGAACGGGTTAGAAAAACAAGACCCTTTATCAGTTTCACGACTTCACAACAACCTAAGCTCCGCCTACTAGCTCCCGTGCGGACGACACTATAAAAACGTGAGCTTCATGTCAATATTCAATTCATTCAGTTCGATTTGGTATTCCACAGTGAACACGAGAATATGCCATTCGCAAAAGTTAGGTTAAAAAGTCAGTCTAATTACAGTATCGTGCAATAATAATGAGAGTTTCCAAACCGGTGTAGTTAACTTCCGCAAACATAGAAACTCAGCCGATTCAGATCAAGTATTGAAGTTCATAGTAAAAACACGAGCGATCAGTATAGTTTCCACAAATTGTCAAAGCTTCCAAAAACAAAGATAATACAACGGGATTCAGCAATTTCAATGGGTCACGATCACTTAGAAAAACCTTAACTGTATACGAATATACCGGACGAATTAATTAGAATAACCGATTGACGCGGGAGAAAACGAATAATAAAGTCTAATCTAATTGCCTTGTAAAACTACATCCAGTGAATAAGTGTTAAACAGGGTGAGTCTCATGTTTGTTTTTCTGTATTTATGTTTATGGCAAAACCCAACCCATTAAAATGTGTATGTGTCTATAAAGTATGTCCATAGTTTTCAAGATCACCAAGTTTTCGAAAAGAGAATTATTGTTAGTCGTTTGCAGCACTTGGTTGCAAGATTTCTTTTAGTAAAATTATTTCTATTGTGACGATCATTGCAGAATTATCTGCCACTACGCTAAATTAGTTTTCTTTGTATGAATATTGTTTCCTATCATTCGTCCATAGACGATTGAGAGAATTGTGTCAGTTTTTATTAAATATATATATACATTCTTAACTTTTATGAGTGCATTATCATTTTATCAAATCATTGTTTGGTTCGAATCTTTCTGAACGGTAGTACTTCCTGAATAAACAGCCCATGTTCCGGTATTTAAGAGAAATGAAATCAGATCTGAGCCGCTCCAGACCTAGTTTCAGTATCGACCTTCTTTAGACAGTCGATTGCTCTTAATACCGTTTTTCCAACCTAACGAATAACGTCTGGTATTACAGGTGTGGTGGGTTAAATCCCAACACCCCGTAGTCAGGGCAAAACACCGTTGCGGTAACCATCCTGTACCACTTAAATATCACTTAGAAGTCACAGTCACTTTCAAGAGAGTATGATAGTTTTGGTGACGTTTTGGTAACTTCCATAAAACCTTCAATGTGGCAGGCACTTGATTGTGATATGTGGTGATGGTTGCCACGTTCTTGCTATCTCCATAAGTGATTACAATAACCTTCAAAATTCACCATTCCGCGCGATGACGAAAGCTAACCCAAGTTTTCTCAAATTATTTTATTGTGGCTTACAAAAAGTTTGTTTAACCTGTTACGTGAAACATGAATGATTCTATTCAATATGAAATGGGTTATGCATTTTCAATAGACAATTTCTCTTGATTTTGAAGTGACCGTGGATTGGTCCGTGCGATGACGAAAACCAACCCAACTTTTCTGAAATTATTTTATTGTGGCTTACAAAAAGTTCGTTTTACCCATTACGTGAAACGTGAACGATATCCATTCGAAATAAAATGGGTTATGTGTTTTCAATGGAAATTTTTTCTTGATTTTGTAAACAAAGGTTAATTTTAATAGATCGGATCTCTGACTTGTGCTCCTGCTTAATATTTATACTTTAATTGTTAATTCTGTTTGCATAAATGCCATCATTTTCATTACTTGTTGATTGATAATTGTTACTTGATAATTGTTGATTGGAGCTGCATAAATCCACTATACTTGCTACATGTCCTTTTTCAACAATTTAGAGGTTGAAACTTTGAAGTGGCAGGTTATAATAGCCCGACATGTTCGCCCCTTTCAAGGGTGTAGGACCTATTGTAATTTGTAGGTTATAACTTTGAAGTGGTGAGTCATGGGCCTGCGACGTGAGTGCCATTTTCCAGTGGTGGAAAAGGTAATAGTTTAGTTCCACTGGGCACTTCATGATGGGAGGAGCTTTAGAGTGGTATATTAACACTTCTTGCCACTTTAAAGTTATATTCTCCAAAAGCCGCCATATTTACAGGAATATGCTGGGTCGCCATTATTAGAGAAATGATCGAAATATTCAATAAAGATTTATTTGTCATCAGCACTGCATCAAACGTAGTAATTTGTCACGTAAATATTTGTTTCAACTAACCAAGATTGATAAAACAATGTTTGAGGGATTCAAGTACATAATTTCAGAGGCGAGTTATTTCCGAATTTATAATGTTTTCCTTAAATAAAGTGTATTCAGATGGCGTGTGCTCACAATCAAGCTACAACACCCATATTTCACAGAAAACTTTCAATCGTTTTAATTTTATCCCGATAAGAAGTATCCAAATTCAATATATTCACTTAAGCGTTTCTATGTTCATATGCTATATATTTTTAAAGTTGATCGAGTGTTAGAAATGAATCAGGCAAAATGGAAGAGTGAGGAACATTTATCACAAAAATATGTTGCTGAACAGAGATCGAGCTACATATTATTTACAAAAACGCAGTCAGTTGTTTAACGTGTCTAGTGCGGCCACTACATATCCACGTTTTTCCAGGTGACCACAACGTGGTTGGAATGTGGCTATCTGTGATCCAGGAATGTAGATCGGAACGTAGCCACCAAAAAAGTGTTCCCCATTTTGGAAGCCGCCGCGTGATAGAACCGTGTATATAACGTGGCAGTGGTTGTGGCCAAACACTTCAAAGTTTTCCAGAATCATGGCCGCTACGTTCTGTCCACTTGAAATGCTACTTGGGATATTTCAGGATTTTTGAAAATATAACCCCAAAGAGGTTAATATGGTGGTTGAAAATGTTGTATTCAAGGTTATGTAGTTTGAAAAAACCCGTAGTTTTAAGTTACGGTCATAAAAATTGGTATCTGAGGTCTTTGTTACGAATGAAAAAATATGCGTTTAAGTGTATTCAGAAATTTAACCCCCAAAGGGGTGAAATTAGGGGTGACATTTTTCATGAGGGTTCCGTTAGTTCTTAGGTTAGCACGAAAGGAATCAATGAAAATTAACGACATTCACAATGTAAAACAGATTAAAATTGTATATAAGTAAAACAATTAAAATTGTAGATATATCCAAGTTAACAGAGAAAAAATTTCAAATAAAACAAGTTCTTATTATCACAGAAGGTAGATCAAACATCACATTCACATTGGAGATTGAATCAAATAATAAACTTAAATTTTAGACATCACAATGAATAAAAATAACAGCAATTTACTACTCTACTCAAACTCGTGTTGGAGTAGACTTAGCTAAAACTATTCATTTTACAAAAAAAGGTCAAACATAAATTATAGGTTTTTTCTTTAATTAAAATTATTACATAACTATTTTTATCGTTAAATGAGTCGGAAAGGAGAAATTATCAAAAAGCTGTTTTTAGGCGACATTTTTCCAATATGGCGGAAATAGCATGTGAAAATCTATAGAATCACCAATTTTCGAAACTCCCGGGAAACTTCCCAGGTAAAAGTACCAAATGACTGAAGTAATTATGATATGTAAAATTTCGAACAAACCCTATATTTTAGGTTGAAGATGAATTTATTCAACTGCCAATGGATATACTATATGCCGAAATTATCTCATTTTGCTGCCGCTAATTTTATAGATACTTGCGAACAAAGTGAATGCATTTTCTCTCATCTCGTAAATTCGGAGCTTCTCTAATAGTTCTCCGTAACATACGGTGACATAAGCTATAGAGAGGTCCAGAAATATACATTTCTCGAAATCTATTGCTTCATATATCTTGAATGTTATCGCACAAATGACTGGTTCACTTTTCCTCCCTAAATCCAAAATGGTTGTTAAAATTATATCAAATTATATCATATGTTTTAAATAATTTCATAATACTACTTTTCAGATTTTTTAATAATTATTGCTTTAATTCCGATAAGTATCGATAGTTTTGAATGAACACCTATTTTCAGTATTCTGAAAACAAATTATGTTCCAAAACATTCAATTGCTATCAAAATCATAGGAGTAGCGATGTGATTGGATATTCCTTTCAATGTTTCTGACTATTTTCCAGTTTTTTTATTGTTTTTAGGAATTTGGACTCATTTTTCCTGCAGAATTGTTTGGCATTTTTGGGGTTTTCCCAAATTACTGAAATTGTCATTAATTCATAGGTATATCCATTTCGTCGTCAGTAATTATACCATTATTTCGGTTTCTTATTTCATCAATTTTGTATTGCCACATATTTCATAACCACATGGTTTTTTTCTGTTTATGCAAAAGTGTATTCAATTTATTTGTATATGCTATATATTTATTTATCATTGTGATGTTTTGTAACCATTTATATTATATAAATAATTGATACAATCTAACCCCCAGAAATTTTTCCCTTAGGTGGTTGTATGAAAATTAGCGATGGTGGATCAATGAGGGACTCTTCTTATTGTAGGGAGATTGATAATGGAATCAGTTCCGCGATTGAAGTGTTTGCAACAACAACAAAATTTAACTTAGGAAAATAATTGGTCCATAAAAAGATTTTGGAAAATGTTGGGAAAGAAACGGAATAACCACTAAAAAGATGTATTGGTTCGTTCTATTGAAAATACCTTCCAGTAATATTTTTTGGAACAAACAATTGAAAACTATTGTATTAAAATTGGATAGATAATTTTACTTTCCTGATCCTGCATTAATCTATATATATATATTATATATTAGGGTTTTTTTTTTTTTTTTCTCGACCAAAAATTTTGTCAAAAATGTCCAAAAAAAATTCCCTGAAAATTTGAGCTCTTAATATTAACATTAAGTACTTGCCCAGAGCATGGAAAGATTTCCCATTTAAAATACATTTGAAATATCCATAACTCAGCGGCATTTTATTCCATCATATCGTACCAAAGCGCGATTTACTCAGGATTACATGCCCTACAAAAGTATCTATTGCGACGTAGCTGTAATCTGCACCTGTAAGTCACTAAATCTGATTTTTGTAGAAATTTCTTATTTTTGTACTTCATAAATGACTGGATTTATGGAAAAAATCTAAATGACAAACTCCCTTTAACCCAATCGCTAAGATTGATATTAGTGTCATTTGAGTTTCATGAACCATGGTTCACATTAGTCATTGCTCTGTATGCCCACGACTGCTCTAGTTGCTCTTTTTTTTGCATGGTGAAAACATTTTGCATGTGTGTGGACGGGTGTGACAGCAGCAACAGTTTTTTGTATCGTCATCTATATAATTTGTTGGTTTTAGACCTAAAAATAGCCATTATTGGGAATGTTTTGATGAATGCACCTTCTTGACATGTTCGATCACACGAATTGATTTGTGACCAAAGAATTACCCCATTATCTCATCCCCAAATTGAAATATTCGCAAATATAACAAATCAACCGTTCTTGATGATTTTTTCATGCAAATACATCATAAAGAATTTCTTAGATACGCTCTATATGATGAAATAAAATGTGACCAAAAAACTACCCCAATATCTCACCCACAAATTGAAATATTCGCAAATAAAACAAAATGATCATTGCTGGGGATTTTTCCATACAAATACATCAGTAGGGACTTGCTAGACACGCTCCATATGATGAAATGATTTGTGACTCAAAAACTACCCCAATATCTCACCCCCAAATTGAAATATTCGCAAATAGAACAAATCAACGGTTGCTGGGGATTTTTTCATGCAAATACATTAGTAGGGACTTGCTAGACACGCTCCATATGATGAAATGATTTGTGACCCAAAAACTACCCCAATATCTCACCCCCAAATTGGAATATCCGCAAATAGTACAAATCAACCTTTGCTGGTGATTTTTTCATGTAAATACATCATAACGAACTTGCTAGATAGCTCTATATGATGAAATAATTTGTAACCAAAAACTACCCCAGTATCTCACCCCCAAATTGAAATATTCGCAAATAGAACAAATCAACCGTTGCTGGTGATTTTTTCATGCAAATGCATCATGAAGAACTTGCTAGACACGTTGAAAAGGTGAATTAAATATTGAATAGAAATATTTTTCAGTGAATTGAAAAATCCACGATAAAAATGAAGTTATTTTTCGTGAATGTCTAAAAGAAAACAACTACTTCCTCGGTTAAAGCCACGCTGGACATTGAACTATGATGAAATAATTTGTATCCCAAAAACTACCCCAATATCTCACCCACAAATCGAAATATTCGCAAATAGAACACATCTCTAGAAATAACAATCTTAGCGATTCGGTTCATAGGACTTTTTTTTAGGAAATTAAATTTCCTACTTTTTCTCCATGTATGAAGAAACGTCAAAAAATTAAGAATATTCTACAAAAATCAGGTTTAGTGACCCGTACAATCTTACAGGTGCAGATTACAGCTACGTCGGAATAGGCACTTTTGTAGAGCATGTAATCCTGAGTAAATTGCGTTTTGGTACGATATGATAGAATGAAATGCCGCTGAGTTATATATATATATATATATATATATATATATATATATATATATATATATATATATATATATATATATATATATATATATATATATATTTGAAAAAAAAAACAAAGTTTACGTGTATTTTAAATGGGAAATCTTTCCACGATCTGGAAAAGTACTTAATGTTGATATTAGGAGCTCAAGTTTGAAGGGGATTTTTTTTTTAATTTCCAACAAAATTTTCGTTTGGGAGCAAAACACCAAAAAACACATTTGTTAACCGAATGGAACGAAATTGGGTACAAAAATATTTTATTTCAATGCCTCGGATAAGTTCGAAGATGGGCCGAATCGGTTCAGTAGTTTCAAAATGGCGCCTGTTGAAAAATTAAAAAACTCAATCTTTAATTTTCATAACAATATTGGCAAACTATAGGTCTTTTGATAGAGCTTTATGAGCTCTACAACTTTCATTCTTTTGAATTATTCTCTAAGATCTACACACAAATCAAAAAATAAAAATCGCTGTAACTACCATTTATGAGAATTATTAATTTTTGTTCATTCTGTATGCTCCTTTCATTTGAAGTTTGTTCGATCCTGTGAATTAGATACAATTTGAGTTCCCCTTCCGCCGGCAAACAGAATATCATGTATTTTGACATTTCTGGATTTCAAAGTTAAATATTAGAAAAAAAAAGTTAATTTCGCCTAATTGAGTACTGTCCTTATGTGTTGGTTATCCATCTTTTGATTTGAGTCAGATAATATAAAAATATTAGAAAAATTCAGGGAGATTTTGATCCTTCACCAACTTTTGATTTAAAGTTGAGGTGCATACAAAAATAAAATTTCTGTTTTTTCGATTCGAGCCAGATTACATAAAAAGCATTTTCTATATTTTTGTAAATGGAGTACCTTCCCTCTGAATTCATATTCTACCACTTGTATAACATAATAGATTTCAGATTTTTTGGAGCACTTAAATTTTGGGGGAGCAGAACTTTTTATGAGGGGTTTAAGAAATCAATAATAAATTTTGGAAAATTTTAATTTTTTATATTTTTGTAAATGGGGGAAATTTTATTCGATTTCAAATATGGTCCAAAATATGACAAATATCCTTATTTGTTTCAGGGATTCCACATAAATATCCCCAACATGAATAGACCAAATATTTTCGTTATTGACAATATCGATAGTGAATGAGAAATGTATATTTACAGAGTGAGAGCTTTATTACAGGAAAAAAAATTGTACATTTTCGTAAACAAAATCAACGGTAATCAGCCTATTTCATCGTGCATCATTGTTACTCTTTCTTGGTGGTCTTCTTATCAGCACCACGTGCGATGATGTTGTGGTTGCCAATTCCAGAGGACCAAGAGCTAGAGTAGGTGTTTACTGGGTCGGAAACAAGTCCTGAGCTCAAGCCGCTGGTACTCCAGGATCCTGAGTGGATTCCAGAGGACAAAACTCCGGAGGGAATTCCAGAAGACAATCCAGTGCTCAAAACACCAGACCTCAAACCGCTAGTGCCATAAACTCCTGAACCAAACCGCTTGAGCCATAAACTCCTGAAGCCAAACCACTTGAGCCATAAACGTCTGAAGTCAAACCGCTTGTGCCATAAACGCCTGAAGCCAAACCGCTTGTGCCATAAACGCCTGAAGCCAAACCGCTAGTGGCCAAACCTCCGGTGGTCAAAACATCAGATCCCGAAGCCAAACCGCTTGTGCCGTAAACGCCTGAAGACAAACCGCTTGCGCTCACAATTCCGGAAGAAAGACCAGAGTGATCGTAGCTGGTGGTGGCAATTTCCTGTGGGAAAGCTGAGTGACCATAGGCAATAACTGGGGTGCCGATATATGGTTTGGAAACTCTAACAGCATGTTGTACGTTGACTATTTCGGGTACTTTGACGACCACAGGTTGTGGTACTCTGACGGCGACAGGTTTGGGTACTGGAACAGCGTAGGGCTGGGCCACAGGAACCTGCACTGCTTCTGGTACTTTGACGTATACTGGTTTCTCTACAGGAACGGGTACGGTTCTGGTGACGGTGACTGGGTATGGTTTTTCTACTGGGTAAGGTACGTTGACTCTGACTTGGTATGGTACTTGGTATGGTACATGAACTGGGTATGGTTTCTCAACTGGTGTTGGTACATTCACACGTACTTGTACTGGGATTGGTTTGTCAACCTGGACGGGGTATGGTTGTGGTACATGTACGGTCTTGGTGACGGGTACTGCGTAGGGTTGTGGTACTGCAACTGGAACTTTGTTAACGACGTCGTGTACGGTGTGTTTGGCTACTTCTTGACTGTAAGCTGCTCCAACGAGTGGAGTGGCAGTGTAACCGAGTCCAGATCTATATACACCTTGACCGTAGCCAAGTCCATTACCATAGGTGCTATAACCCAATCCGTTTCCGTAAGTGCTGTAACCCAATCCGTTTCCAATTGTGTTGATGCCCAATCCGCTTCCATAAGTGCTCTGACCCAATGAACCCACTGACTTTCCGTAAGTGCTGTAACCCAGTCCACTTCCGTAGGTGTTGTAGCCTAATCCACTTCCGTAGGTGTTGTAACCCAATCCACTTCCGTAGGTGCTGTAGCCCAACCCACTTCCGTAGGTGTTTCCGGAGATGGTGGCTGGCCATGAGGCTCCTTTGGCAAATCCGGCGTTCCATGAAGGAGATACGCTAGATTTGATGGTAGGTTCCAGGTGATCCACCGTTCCGTGGATCCTACTCCGTTCCATGTGGATCCTACTCCGTTCCATGTGGATCCTACTCCTGATCCGTAGGTGTTCCATGGTTGAGTGTAGGTGATACTTCGGGAATTACGCTACGTTTGTTTTTCATCCTTCTTGGTTGTGGTGGATGCTGCAGCGGTGATTGCCAAAAGGCAACACACTGAAAAAAAAAAAAACTATATTCAGAAGTCTGGGAAAATAAATGGTATGACATTTCGTTTCCAGCGATTTCGAGTTGTGAAGTGAAGAATTGGAATTACATCGCTTTCCAAGGATCCTTAAATTGACATCAATTCAAAATATGAAAAAATATAAGTTTTTTTGCATCCATTGGGATGGTTCAGCGACTTGATTTCTGATTATATGAACTACTGGGATCAAACTATTTTACTCTCATAGAATATATCTGAACAAATAAGTTTAAAGTCTGAAATTTGAGGTTGATTAGGTATTTTAGAGATGTTTTCTCAGTGAGAACATCTATAATCGGAAATATTTAGACACCGCTGGTTTTCATGCTCATGTTGGCAAAATAATTTGGAATTATTTGAAAAATTTTCTCAATCAATAAAATGGATCTTTCTAAATAAAGATTGAATATACCTCGATTTTTTTAATAGAAATGTAGATTATGAAAAATGACACTTACCAAGAATACTTTCATTTCTGTGTGTTAGTTCTGTAAAGTAGCTGAGAGAAGTGATGCCTCAATCAGTGAAGTTTCGTCTTTTATATTCAAAGTATTTAGGAAACGAAGGACAATTGTAACCTGTTTTAAAAGATACCGATATAGTTCTCTGATTAATATTCCGCTATTAAAATTAATAGACTACAGTTCACATCAAGATAGGATGAGTTCGCCCATTTCAATAAATTCGTATTTGTTGTGTAATAATGGACATGTTTGATTTATTCATTATATTCTGCGGGTTCGAGGATGATTCCGAATAGAATATCAGAGGTGTTTCGGCACGAGAACTTGATTCGATGGTATTATATAATACAGAATATTTTCCATGTTCCTGCACACATCTCTGAGGGTATTACAATTTCCCTATACACACAAGTTGTCAAAACATATTTGTCGAAGATATATGTTGAACACTGTTTTTTTACTGTTTAATTGATAATTAAATAACCTAATACAAAATACCTAACGATAAAAGGAATATTCGGCTTTTCCACATGGTGTCGAACTGAAACTCTCTTGAATGAAAAGAAAATAATAATTTTTTCTGGTAGCTCATTTGTTTTTGCAAAGATATAGGACAGTGGATGATAATGTTGTTTTCCGCAATTTTCATAGCAGTGAATATTTTTATACGGATTTCAATAAGAAATTATATATTATATCCTTATTTTGGAATGGATTTTTTTTTTCATCAACACAACGGCCTTCTAAAAGTACTAGGGTACTTTTCCCTTTTTTCAAGCCACTGGAGAAATCATTGAAGGGTAAACCTATATTCATAACTGGTATAATCAACCATTTTCGGTGTAATTGCGAGTGCATGTAAGAAAACATACAACAAAAACTATTTGTCTGAAATGGATCCAATGAATGGATTTTTTATTTTTCGAAGTATGACTTTCCGAAAATGACGAATTCTTTCCGAAATATGTCTTGTTACAAGGCACATGAATGGAAGACAAAGTTAACATCGTGTATTTTGGCAAATACATTCTCGAAAATGTTTCATTCAGAAACAAAATTGGGAAGAATCTTCAATTTATGTTCTGAGAATCATCGAATTTGAGTAGAAATCTCCACCACACCGGATATTCTTTTCATTCGCAAGTCACACCTTTATTGTATTTCCTATGGAAGGCAACATAGGGCACACTTCTCTCTCTCTCTCTCTCTCTCTCCAGATTAATCTGGCCTTGCTTTCCTAATGCAACAATTGATATTCTTCTCATTCTAGTACATACTGCCTTCGCAGTACTAAGGCATACTTGGCAGCACTGGTTTTTCAACTTGCAACATTGCCCCACATCGTTAAAATCAGAAATCTGACATCTCGTCGGCGTTGACCAATGTTAAGAAATTGTATTTTTCAAAGTTATATGTGATTCAAAATACACATGTATCTGTGAGTTCATAAATGAACAACATATTCGTGATGATTGTTTTATCGTATTTCTGTATATGACAGGTATCCAAACTCTTCTGT
>JAFIRS010007632.1:0-23227 GCA_018342105.1 Gonioctena quinquepunctata | reverse complement strand
AAATTTCATCCATCCCGGAATTTCCAATTTTTTACTGTGTTATTGCATTAGGTATATTTCGTTCCGTCTGTGAATCCATTTGAATAATTAATTCATTTAAATAAATCATTTGAAATCTTTAGTTTGGGCCCATTTAGGGTGTCTTAATGGTGTTGTATCCATACTAGGGGTCATTTGAGGTTCTTGACTTTTGGGGCATGGCCCCTATCCCCCTTTATGACCCCCCGGATTACGAGTCTTTTTTGATGTTTTCATTTTGCAGTTTTGTATATTATCTTTTTTTTTTTGTGTTTTGTATTCGGGGTTTTTCTTTTTCATTTCAAAATTATATTTTTTAAATTTTTGGGTAATCAAAATGGGTACGAAGTGCCTTGTATGCGAATAGTACTTTTCAAGCCGTTAAATTTAAAATTCATTCAAAACGACTTATCCAGCTATGAAAAATATCATATTTATTTTGTTTATTTTCTAACTTCATGAAAATCCATACCTTAACCCGATCTGAGTATCTTGATTTGCATTTCAGAAATTTTATAATAACCTATTGATAGGTAATAAGAATGTATAGTATTTGCAGATATAACATAACCCTTTTAATAGAACCGTTTTCCCTCCAAAGTGAAAAAACGGATATTTTAGGTCTTATCGAGCTTGACCTCGGAATTATCTTTTCATGAGCTATTGGGGCCTACCTGACTTGTCGCGGAAGTTACATAAGTACGGGAAAAGTCCCCTCTCCTACTTTTTTAGTTCATCTAGCCAGTTAGAAGCGGTACTGCCTTGGCGCCCCTCTTTCCTCGTCATCTTCTCCCCAAATGACGGCAATGCCTTACTCAGATCAAGTTTCGCAAGACCTGAAATATCCGTTCCCTTGCCCTTTGGGGTGGAAAACGATCCTATTTTGGGGCTGTGTCTTCGGTTCGACCTACGGAGAAGTGTTTGTTCTCTGCCGGCATCAGCGTACTGTTACCAATCCAGAAGGTTACTACCCTGGAGGAAGTTTAGACTGGAAGGTTGATTAATAATAGGAATACTGTGTAACTTTCTATTCTCAAATCGGTACACATAAAAAAATATAGATTTTTAAACAGAGCTAATTCAAATACACAGGAGGGATCGAAGGAGGTTGATGGTGGCAAAAAGCATTATTACAAATTTTTGGGAAAACAACTTCAGTTGAGTTTGTATTGAAAGAGCAGTATACACGAAATTGGAGCAGTTTTGCCGAAAAGGAGCTCTGAACGAATAATTGATGTTTTATGAAGAAAAAGCAAAACGTCACCGGAAAATAGTATACTATCAAACTTTGGCGTTTTTCACTAATCTCGGTTTTGCCTCGACGCCACCTTTTGGTTTATAGTGGAAAAGGCCATTTTTGCCCCGGGCAGTCTCAGTGAAAAAGCCGACTGCGCACTAGGTGCTTAGCTTCTACTCAAGATAGTAAATAAAATAATACTCTAAAACGGGATAAACAGGTTTATTGAATAACAGAAATACAGTCAGGTGGCTGACGTCTGCCTCAAGTTATCATCAAAAAATATACAAGAATGGCAGCACTGGCTACAGAAAAGGGGAGGGTGTGTTCACGTAGGCATGGTAAACGTAGTAAACCAAAAGCTCTTGTGAAGGGGGTCGTACGGATTAGTATGCAAGCTCAAAAAGGGGTGCAAGGCAACAGCGGGTATCAAATGTGCTTTTACGGACGGCCAAAGCGACTAATTTCAGTAGCAGTGCGTAATGCTCCACGTGGGGGCTTAACCTATCCTTCCTAGATGCTTTAAGCTTTTATTCTCCCACTAAGTCTTTCCCCGATTAAGCCACAACGGAGCGCAGGAAGGTGAGACGCGAAAATGTCTACCCCTTCAATGCGGCCTCCAACCGTGCTCACTACTATTTTATCCCCTTTACAGACGACACGCCGGAGCGCAGGAAGGTGAGACGCGAGAAATGCTACCCCTTCTATGCGACCTCCAACCGTGTTGTCTTAATAACAAGTCACGCAGAGCGCAGGAAGATGAGACGCGAAAATGTCTACCTCTTCTATGCGGCCTCTGCCCGTCTTCCTATCTCTGTCACAAATGTCACACCGGAGCGCAGGAAGGTGAGACGCGAGAAATTCTACCCTTCAATGCGACCTCCACCCGTGCTTTGAATTTAGCCAAACCACGTATCACATTACTAAACTGCCCTGTTGTAAATGATACGAAATAACTCACCGGATCTGGTTTACTGGTCTCACGGTCACGGGCTATCACTCTTCGTACGGCTATGGTTTGATCATGCAAATCGCACCTGGTACTTACTAATATTTCCGATATTTTTTACCTGATATACAATATTCACCCAAACCCGATCTCACTGCTTCGACAAGGCCGAACGGTTGTAGACTGCTTCGGTATTTTGCTCCCCCCTGGACACTAGTCGTCGGATGCGTGACTGCTTCTGCTAGACTCGGTAGCTAATGAATCTTTGAAATATTTCGAAACGGAACTACAGTCGGCTTCCCTTTTGCGGATTCCTCTCGATCGAATTTTAGTCGCGCGCCGTTTGTGGACTCTGCCGATTGAAATACAAATTATATTTTCATAGTATAATTACCAAGTTTGTAAAATTCCCGCGATGTGACGTCAGCTCGCAGCGGCCTTTTTCTCACGAACTGCTATTTCTGGCTTCTATCGGGTGACTGAATTGTCTCGGCGGCGTTTGTACAAAGCACAGCTGGCTGATGAAAATGTTTTTCGAGAGTCGCTGGCTGCCCAAGCAACACTCGCGCATTCTGTATATACAGCGTCGCGGTATTGGCGTGATTTAAGAGGATGTTTAGCCTATTTATCGGGTTAGGTGTAAACCACGGATTTATCACGAACACGAATGGTATTTTAGACCTATTATTACTGTCAAGATGAATTTGAATCCTTAAACACGTTTCGCGGTATTGGCGGGATTTACGGAGGGTGTTTAGCCATTTATCGGGTAAGGTGTAAACCACGGATTCATCACGAACATGAATGGTATTTTTAGACCTATTATTACTGTCAAGATGAATTTTAAAACCTTACAGGGAGCTTTGGTTGATAAACATAGCGGGAAAATAGTAACTTCGTTACAGCACGATACAGCATTCGTCGAAATATGATTCAAATGGTATTAGCGACTTTGATTCTGGAACGTATCTTATGATGGTGTACAAGGAGTAGCGGTTTTTCAAAGATTTATTGAATCGAACAGGACAGAGGTTATTCTTCACCAGACACCTACCGAAAGACACCATCGAGAATTCCCAGCTCAAAATTAAAATTTTAACTAGCACAGTGATGCCATGGAGAATGTGTTCCAGAGCAGCTATAACGTCTCCACCGCCACTACCACCCTTGGATAATGATATATATAGACTTTTTGTGCTTGCATGTGTTGTTATAATCATAATGTTTTTCGCTTTGGCGAAATTTCTATTCACAACTGTAAGAAAAGCTTGAAATCTATGCAATGTCAAAATAAATGTAGAGACTCTAACCTGACTTTTATTTCCATACATACGGGTCACGCATCGTGTGTGGTGTGAGAAAGTTTTTTCAATGATTTTTCTTTCAAACTTGACTTTTTTCAAACTTTACTTTTTCAACTTTTTTCTGTAACTTGACTTTTTAATTTTGGCTGGAATCGTAGTGGACTACATTGTAAATTTGAACTTTCGATGACAAACTCATTTCCAACAATTTTCTTCCAGGAAATCGAATTTCTGGTTGCTTCTCACATATATCCGATCAGCCTGGTAGAATATGTGTCTCAGGATGATGTCGTCCATCTCGTATGCGATGTAACCGGTGTCGTATGGAATGTCAGCACAGATTTCTCCAAATAACGTACGGTTCGAGGCATCCAGGTTGGTATGGGGCATAGGTGATTTGAATAGGAAATTGTGCTGCTGGCTCCCGACGATTAATGACACGTCATTTGGATAGAAAATGCCATTGACTAGGATGGCTTGAATGTCGACGAATGCGATAGCATGGTGGCCGGATGATGAATGAATGAACGCGCGCAGCGATAACCCTGTAATGTTGCGGATTTCACGTTGCGGTATGACAGGAAGATATAGTAAAATCGAAGATTTTGTCTCGCGTCACCAGGATCGGAAACTATGGGAAATTCATAGATAGTGTGCGCAGGCGTATCACCGTCGAAGGTTCCCGAAGTAATACTGCACTCGAAAAAATTATCGACACCTTCATAATGTTTACAGGTAGATCGGAAGAATGCATTTCACCCGGATGACGTACTTTCGGAGAAAATCCCATGTAAGCCTATGCTGTCCGTCTCCACGAATGAAATGACAAAGTATTTACTAGAAATCTCGCACTCTAACATATCATTGTTGGCTTTGAGAGAGAAAACGGCCTCGTGATCTTCCACAAGTAGCCCCATCTCTTTCTGTATGAACGCCTCGATATCGGCAATTTCATAACACCCCCTCGGGATATCAATGGTACGCAACACGTTGGTTCTATCGTAATAATGGAATTTTCGTTCCTCTTCAATGTTCGGTATGGTATTGTACGAGTGAAAAGATGGAAGCGCCAACACATATTCTTTTTTCGCATTCAATTCGATAGGGGTGCGCGGGCAAAAGGAGAACACGTGATTGTGACTGTTTACTCTTAGCAACAGCGACATGATGATGAATGACATCACTGCCACTGTGACAGCATTTATATACACAAATTTCTTTTTTTTTCAATCAAATCTTTATTAAGACACTACAAATTTCAAACAGAGATGACTGCAATTTGTTCAATTATAAGTTCTATTAACGGTTTTTGTATAGAATCTTGACTTTGCCTCTGCCATCCAAATATCTGACGAATGAATCGAAATACTCTACTTTGTCGTTGGGTTTTCTATAAGCTACCCAATGAGTGCCGCTGTTTCGTGATACGTCCATGTTGACAATGGCACATTCATTCTATCGAGGACCACTAGATAGTAGTGTGTCGCGCATGAAGACGCCTCGAAAGTACGGGATTCTCAATTGTTTGGCATATCGCACGATATCGATTTTGTACACCGCTCTATCGGGTAGCTTCATTGGGACATTTCTGGTTTTTTCAAGAAGAGTCCATACCCACCTTTGGAATTCTTCCTCGCGTACAACTCATTGCCTATGAGGGGGTTGGAGTGGGTTGGATTGTTTTTTTAAACTTGATTGATGCGGTAGTGAGTGTCAGTTGCAATTGAGACTTTGAAGCTTCAACATCTCCATGCTACTACTACCTGATTTCGACTATTATGGCATCAATCTGAATGGATTGGTTTATTTTATAGGCAGAGAACCAATAGTCATTGAAGGTGATACATTGAAAGTGGGTCTGGACTCATTAGAACTGACCGAAGGTTTGAAGGAACTTCTTACAAAAAATAAACCGATAAATTTCACCGATCAAGACATTCTCAACTATACAACGATTCTGATACTCACCAATGCACATGTCATGGAAATACATGAACATAATTTCCAAATTGTTTCCACCCAAGATAAAAGGGAGTCCAAAAATGATAGAGGGCGAACAATGGGGAAAACCAGTGGAGTGAAGTTATATAACAGCCACCCTGTAGTTTCCGATTCAACAAGAGCACACGCTTCGAGAACTTTGACGTTTTCAAAGTGGGACATAGAGGCGGCGGCGGCAGTGGTGGTGGTGGTGGCGGGAAAAGACATGGCAGCCTATTGCCTAGCGTTACTGTTGGATGATAATGGCCCCAAATTCGAAATCCCTGTATCAACCCAAGTATAGATTCCTCGAAGGAGTGCAGAGCAGTGTGGATGAAATCGACTATTTTCCGTATAGATACAACGATGAAATCATCCCCACCGTAGATACCCGACCTCACTCTATATTCATCTTTGATGATGTGGCCTCCGATGGACAACAGAAAATTCGAGAATATTCTTCAATGTGTAAGCACAAGACCATCGATGCCATCTATTTCTGTCAGACTTATACGCAAGTGCCCAAACAGCTGATACGTGACAACTGCAATATGATTGCGCTGTTCAAACAGGACGAAATCAACTTGAAGCACATTTCCGATGAGCACGTTTTATCGGTCATGACTGTCGAGAAATTCATAAAGATATGTTCGAAATGCTGGTTCCACAGCCAATACGATGCCCTCGCGATCGTCGAAGACTTTGACTTGGACAATGGCAGGTACCGCGAAAACTTCGACATGTATATGAAAGAATTGTCACGTGACGTGCCACGATAATTAGCGCCGAGATGTCGGACGCTAGGGTTGTTAAAGCCATGCGTGACAGAAAAGTGGCACACATTCGACGAAGCTTACGGAAAAAGTACCTAGCCATAAAACTTGGAAAATACGAACGAAATGACACGTTGAATGAACTCTTCAAACCGATATCTCAACCGCTACAGCAGATTGCCAAGTCTTTGAAAACCCTAAATAAATCCATTCTCAATGTCAAGAAGGAGGAGGGAGGAGCAAGAACCTGAAGTTAAAGAGGAAAATGAGGGGGAGGAAGTGAATAAGGATATTATTCTGACGATGACAGCATGTTTCCACGAAATTTATCCACAGCTCTAATGAGCGAGCGCCTTCATCGATATACAGCCATGTCAGGCTCATCATTGGAGATATTGATAAACGTATAGATGAGTTATGGACCCATTTATGACGTCAGCCTACGGCTGGTTTTGGGATCCATGCCAATCCACTTTGGAGGGATTCATCGGGACGGGTCGTCGTCAATTTGTATCAGCTTCCGGTCTATATCAACTGATATTCTACTAGTCCGCTTAAATTCAAAACGGGCGAGGAAATTACCAACATTTTCAATGATATATTGGAGCATACGAAACGGTGTCCGAAAAATATGCAAACCGATCAAGATACGGAATTTTTCAATGCCAAATTTCAAAGTCTGTTGGAAGAACGCGAAATCAATCACTACAATACTTATACGGTGATGAATGTCGCCATAGCCGAGCGCGTAATTAGAACGTACAAATACTTCAGTTTGAACGATACATACGAATGGATAGACATACTGCTGGAAATCACGAAAAACTACAATGACACCAAACAAACAAAAATCAAATTCAAACCGAATGAGGCGAACAGAAGAACGAAAAGCGTATTCTACGTCGAATTTATCGAGCGAATCGTTGGCGGAAATACGTCGAGCCGTGAAAATTCAAAGTGGGTCACATTGTTCGTATTTCCAAGGCAAAGCATATTTTTCAAACATGATATAAGTCCAATTGAACGACGGAATTATTCAAAATTGTTCGTGTTCAAGTAGGTTATCCAAATACATATATGAACGAAGATACACCGGGTATTTCAAAATTCAGTGTCAAGATTTTAGCAGCGTATTTTTCAGGTCAAAATAAGACTTTTTTTCCATGAACATGTATCCGCAAATGCTTCGTTGCCGATCTATAGAGCGTTGAAGTCTCAGGATTTTTTAATTTTTTTCTTCATAGCTCTTTCAGTTTTTGCGATATTGAGATAACATTTGAAACATAGATTACGTTTCACGGTTTACATCATCCAGTATGCCGAGTGATTGTAAGAATCTACAGAGAGATATTTCTTCAGGGGTCAAGCCCTTTTTCGCCCCATAAACTTTTTTGTAGTGACCGCTGATGGATTTTAACATATGAAATGAATTCTTTGTTTTGTTTATAAACTTTTTTGTTTCCTGTAATTTCAACGCATCTGCGCCCGTTATCGAGAAAAAAAGTAAAATCATTTTCTGTAATTCGCTAGAGTTAATCAAATATTTCAACGAAACAATGAAAAAGAGAATTTAAGGGCTTTGACTGCTATTTTAATTTTGACGTTTTGGTTTGTTTTCAAGCATGTGACATTTTTTGAGTGTTGGTGGATGTCTCATCGTGTATTTGTTTAACATTAAAATGGAAAATGAACCATATTCATTTGAACATCTGGCTGAGATCCACTTTGTTTATGGTCTGGTTAATGGTTACGGACTTAAAGCTCAGAGGTTATACGCGCTAAGATTTCCTAATCGATGGCTTCCCAACTATAGAACTTTTATAAATTCCCATCAGCACCTTCGGGAATACGGCAGATTTCAGACTCCAAGGCACGATGCTGGCAGACCGCAACCCAGTAAGAGATGAAGAGATTTTAAATGTTATCGACGAAAATCCTGGTATGAGTACTCGACAAATAGCTAGGGATTTGGATGTTTCCCATTTAACTGTCTGGAGGGTTTTACACGAAAACATGATATACCCATATCGTATCCAGCGCGTCCAAGGTTTGCTTCTGCGAGATTTTCCACGGCGCTTGCAGATCTTCCGATGGATACTGCGCAACTGTACTGCATTTTTATATCGTATCCTTTCCACCGACGAAGCTCACTTTACACGCGACGGAGTAGTGAATTACCACAACGTTCATATTTGGGCACTAGAAAATCCACACATGATCAGACAATTTCGACACCAGGAACAGTTCAGTGTAAACATATGGACAGGAATAGTAGGAGATACTTTAATTGGTCCTTTTATTTTATCATCGCGAATTTGAAATGGTGCCACATATTTGAACTTTCTACAGAACGAATTGCCTGCATTAGTGGGGGACATGCCTTCAGAAGGTCGTCAACAAATGTGGTTTATGCACGATGGGCCTTCCCCTCATTTTCGAGTCATTGTCCGCGATTATTTAGATACAGTGTTCTCCAATCGGTGGATTGGCAGAGCAGGTCCAATTGCTTGGCCCCCACGGTCCCCAGATTGCAACCCGCTGGACTTCTTTCTATGGGGACATGTAGAGGTCCTTGTTTATGGTGCAGAACCAGTGCCTTCCATGGAAGTTCTAACTGAACGAATTATGGATGACTTCCACACCGTAAGAAACACTCCCGGAATTTTAGAACTCGTACGGCAGTTCATGAAAAGAAAAGTGGAAGGTTGTATCGCAGAAGGAGGAGTGCATTCCCAGCACCTTTTATTAAAAGTCAAAGTTCGTTAGGTTTCTTATTCTTCAGGTAATGTTAAAGGAAACTTGTAATTCAGATCACAAACCAAATAAGTAGAGTTTTTTGTTTTTATTGTGATGATAGGTTCCCCCCCTTTGTTAATAATTTTAATTAAATGTAGCAAATAAAAAAAAATTACTTTTTTCTCGGCTGCAGATGCATAAAAATTACAAGAAACAAAAAAAATTATAGCGGCGCACTACAAAAAAGGGCTTGACCCCTGAAAAAATATCTCCCTGTAGATTCATAGAATCACTCGTTATACTGGATGATGTTTATCCTGAAACGTAACCTTTATTTCAAATTTGATTTATATATCGCAAAAACTGGAAGAGCTATGAAGAAAAATATTGAAAAATCTTGAAACTTCAACATTCTGTAGAATTACAAAAAACTGCAAATTACGACATTTTTCTCGTGGAAAAGTTATGAAAAGATGAGGAAAGAAAATGTACGTTGAATGGCTCGGTTTTGATACTACTACAACAGTTGCATAGAGGATGACGCAATAGTCTAGCGGCGACAAGCTGTGGCGTGACTGGCGTGGGTGGTAGTGGTGGTGCGGTGAACGATATGAATTCATTTGGCGGCAACAAGACGGCGACAGTCAGCAGTCGTCGTCATCATCACCATGAGTCAAAACAGTGGTTATTGTTCGAGTAATATGTCAATCATAACGAACGCCAGCCTCATTTCACCGCTATCATCTGAAAATTATAATCAAGAACTCAATGACGTTTTGGAGTGGTACGAGATAGCAGCCAAATTGGAGGACCACATATCTGTTGGAAACGTCGTTTTCCATGACTGGCTATGTGCTGAGAATTGGATTGTCACCTGCCAAAACTTTCGGCTGCTATAATTCTAAGTCCGTTGTACTAGTCCAAGAAGATACCGTTCAACACCTACGGATGTAGCTTGTTCACTGAATAATTCAAAACGTATTGGACAATAAATCAAAGTTTGAAAATAAAAGTTTGAGAAAAAAAAAGCCGAAGTGACAGTAATTTTTCATTCAAAAATCATAGTGGCTGTGACGTCACACACACCTCATACACGACAGAGGCTAACGTCACGGCGGAACTGCCAGATTTCCATAGATGACAGCACATAGAATTTAGAACTGTCATATGTCACGTCACATCCATGTCAAATGTCAGAACTGTCAAATGTCACATAGCACTGTCACAAAACGTTACATGTCATAGACAAGATGGCGGTAAGCTGTCAACTGTATGATAGCTGGATGTGATTCGAGCAGAGCTCCTTCATTCGAAGCTTGACTATTGTGTGAAATGGATGTGTATGCTGACAGACTAGCGACATTTCAAAATTGGAATTACTCGTTTTCCAAAGAGGAATTGGCCAGAGCTGGGTTCATTTATACCCAGTGAACTCTATACTATACGTAACTGGAACGGACCCGACCGTTTCCTCCAATAACGTAAAGTGTGTCAGGGGCAGCTAAAACAGAGATAGCCTAATTTACGGTAACCTGTCTTTGTCATACTCAGTCAAATGAATTACGGTTATATACATAAATTATCTCTTAAGTGAAAATTAAGGGAGATTGGGGATTATTTTTGTTCAATAGGTTTAATATAAGTGAAAATATAGGTACATTTATTGTGTTCTATTCTGCTATTAGTTTCGTTTCCTTTATCGTGTGTGGTTTAAAAAGCAGCATAGTCGGTGTGATTTGCTACAGGCCTTGGCGATAGTTTTCATTTAACATTAAAAAACAATGGGGATCCATTGTGTAACGTTTGGATGCAAAACGAGTAAGATTATCGGCAAATATCTCTTCATGGGTAAGTTGATCATATTTAGATTTGGTTATGTAATGAATAATTAGCGATATTAGTAGTAATGCTATGCCGATTCTGGGCCACCTCTCCGTTCATCGGTTACTTCCGCCACATGGTCCCGCACCGCACCACAAAATGGCGGTTTTATGAGAGGGGTGGGGAGTGGTTGTATGTGGGTAGGGTGGGGGGTGAGTGGTCTGTGATTGGTCGGAATGGTGGCAGCCAGTTTGATGGGGAGTGGTTGTATGTGGGTAGGGTGGGGGGTGAGTGGTCTGTGTGGGTGGTGATAGCCGCTGGCGCTATCCAATGGCCGCAGCCATATTGGGGTGTCAACCAATATCCGTCAACGGCATTGGTCGGACGGAAGACTGAATGGTTGTGGGTGTGTCCTGCATTCATCAACGGTATTGGTCGGACGGAAGACTGAATGTCACGTGAATGGCGGCGGCCATTTTGGAAAGTGGGAGGAGCCAGCGATGATGCGGCTATGACTCAACCGACAAGTCTTTGCAGGAATATTATCTACGTCAGCACTTCTTATCAGTTGTTTATTTAAGCGACCGGATATCGGCGGCATCCTTTGTTTACATTAACTGAGATAAGATATCGGCGGCATCCTTTGTGAAAGAGTTTGTTTACATTAACAAGATAAGAGAGTATGCAGCTGCACGCTCGAACCGTGGGATAAGTCATATGATTACTATTCGTATTTGTATCTAAGCTGGCTGAGGCACTGTCGGCGACATGGAAGCAGGACGGATAACTTTTAAAACGTCACCAAATATACAGGGTGGATCGAAAGAGTGTTTAGAGGAGGAGGAGAAGAACGAAACAAGTATATATTGGAGTTTTTTGTTGAAATGACGTCAGTTGAGGTTATGTTGTCGATGACAGAGGAGTATACACGGAAATTGGAACAGTTTCATCGAAAAGTCAGAGCTCTGAACGAAGAGTTACAGTTTTATGAAGAGAAACGAAACGTCACAGGAAAATTGAAAAAGTTGAATCTCTGCACGACACAACCATCAACATCGAAATATGATTCAAATGGTACTAGTGACTTTGATTCTGAACACCATCTTATACGTAGACATACCGTATGATGATGATGTACGAGGAGTAGCGGTTTCTTTCAAAGATGGCAATCAGTCTTGGATTCCAATGAATCGAACACCAGGACTTCGAAGGTTATTCTTCACCACAGACCTGCCACCCCACCTCGAGGATGATAACAACAACACCATAATCGAGAAATATCAGCTCAAGTTTGAAATGAATGATTCTACAAGTACAGTGATGCCATGGAGAAGGCTTCCAACGGCAGCAGTAGCGATGACGTCACCAACACCGCCACCACCACCAATACTACCACCCTTGGAACATGAAATATATAAGATTTTTGTACTCTCATGTGTTGTTATAACCATAATGTTTTTTGCTTTGGCGAAATTCCTAATCAAAACTGTAAAAAGAAGCTTGTAATCGTCATGTAATATCAAAATAAATGAATAGAGAGTCTAACCTGACTTTTATTTCACAAACGGTGTACGTGACGTGAGCCACGTATACCGTGTGTGGGTGTGAGAGAGAGATACCTCTGACGGTTTCCCCTCTTTGTTTTTCATTTCAAACTTGGCTTTTTTCAACTTTTTTTTTCTCAATTATTTTTTCAATTTTTTTCTCAAGTATTTTCAACTTTTTTTCTCAATTATTTTTTCTCAACTTTATTTTTTCAACTCTATTTTTCAATTTTATTTTTTCATTTGGGAACTCAACCCCACCTGAAAGAGACAAAGGGAGAAAGTAGAGATGGACAGAAACACTGAAATACAAACATACATATTTATTTCCTAAAAAACCAATTCTAAATGAAAACTTAATTTGGTAAAATATATGTACACAGCCATTGGTGAAGATACTGGGTGTTCCTCTGGGCACACATGAACTTCCCGGTGTTGTGGTAGGGGCAGTGGTAGAAGGCCACATAGTAGATATCCACTTGGTACGACAATCCCATTTCCAACAATTTTTCCTTGAGGAAATCGTATTTTGGTTCCCTCTCACATAAATCCGATCAGCATGGTAGAATAGGTGTCTCAGTAGGATGTCATCCATGTCTTCATAAGCTATGTAGCCGGTGTCGTATGGAATACCATGCATCGATTTTTCCAAATATCTTACGGTGCGGCGGTCTTGGGCATCCAGGTCGGTATACGGCACAGGTGTCTTGAACAAAAAGTTGTGTCGCTGACTGCCGATGATTATGGACACCTCCTTTGGATAGAAGATGCCATTGACTTGGAAGGCTTGAATGTCAACGAATGCGATACGCATGATGGCTGGATGATGAATGAACGCCACCGCCGCGCCGTAGCGATCTATGTCAGGCTTCTCATCGTTTCGGAGAGGGGATGATATTCCATCATACAATCGTGAATGATGATGCAATAGACACGAGTCCGATCGGGGAATCCCGCGCTCGATTCGATATCCAATCGTACGTCAACCGTACCAGATTTCATAGTTTCTTCCCGTTTTGAACAATCGATGACGAATAAGGCGCGATATTTGAAACCGAGGTAATCCAAAAGAGCGGACTTTTTCATGGAATTTGTATAGCTGCCGAGAAATTCCGTATAGTTGAAATGCGCTTCGGTATAGTGATTATTAGCGAAATTCAAGTGTAGACGTTCGTTGGGCCAATATTCACCGTTCAAAGACAAACGTATATTTTGAATGTTGACATATTGGAAGGTGGTAGGATCGACGGAAACGTTATCTCGTACATTAGTTTGGAAACACACGTTGACATAGCGTGGCCTTTCAACACTGGTACTCGTCTTAACCGACCATATTTCACATTGAGCATTCTGCGTTATCGAAGGCAATTCGTTCAATTCCCATTTTCGGAATGGTTTCACTATCGGTCTGCTTCCCCCGTTATTCCCCAATCTATATAAACCTCATTAATTTTTCATTTAACAAATCGTAGAGTTTGTCGTCCACACGTAATCAGCGGATAATCGTTGAAAACATTGAGAATATGACGGAGCGGTACGAGAAGGCTGAAAGAATTGTCATCTTCATTCAAAAAAGGCAAATTGGGGTAATTCCAACCGCCTATAGCCAAATGCTGAGAATCCGTAGGTTCGTAAGATAATAGACCTCTAATGGTACTCACAATTCCCGGATCTCGAACCGATTCAATTTCCCGAGCACTCTCGCTATAAGTGCAAGAATCGAAGAGGAAAGCACCCACATTAGGGGCCAATGTAACGTTACCTCCCCCATTATTTAATTCAAGTCTACCTTTAATCAGTAGCAGAGATGAACTCATGGCAAAAAACGAGTCCACCTGATTGATGCAAAATTCCACGATATCGTTGCAATTGAATGCCTTCACGAACGGAGTATAAGTTCTGTATTCGGCTTTACGAATGGACTCGTCAAATTTCGGAGACCGATACAAATCGAACATGGGGTGCTCAGATGGAAGCATCATCGTTGTCTCTTCTTCTTTGAAGTTCATTCTGATGAATCAATATTAAATCGATGGAACGGAGAAAGGATTTATTCGAAGAGGTTAACTGCTGCTGCACGACCCCGCTTGAAGGTTTCTGCAATAATGACGTTGTGACGTCACTCAAACCCTTTATTACTACCGCTGCCCTGCTGCTGCTGCCACTGTCTATTATTAATCCCATTTGGTTCTCGCGACTCTGAGTTCCAAAACCAAAGTACTTTTTCCCCTTGAAAATCCACAGGCCTACCGTCTTGATCGACCACCAACACCGCAATGTTGTGGATTTCATGTTGCGGTATTACAGGTAGATAGAGTAAATTGAAGGTTTTCGTCTATCGCGTAACCGGGGTCGGAAGCTAGGGGAAATTCATAGATCGTGTGCGCAGGCGTGTCACCATTGAAGGCTCCCGAAGTAACACTGCACTCGAATCGTAATGTCGACACCTTTATAATGTTTACAGGTAGATCGGAATAATGCATTTCGTTGGGTTGAAGCACCCTCGGAGAAAATCCCAATGTAACGCCTATGCTATCCGTCTCCACGAATGAAATGGCAAAGTATTTACTGAAAATCTCACACTTTAACGTATTATTGTTGGGTTTGAGAGAAGGCGGCTTCGGGTCTTCCGCAGGTAGCGCCATCTCTTTCTGTATGAACGCCTCAATATCGGCAATTTCATAACACCCCTTGCGGAAATTCAATGGTACGCAACACGTTAGATCTATCGTAATAGCGGAATTTCCGACCCTTCTCAATGTTCGGTATGGTATTGTACGAGTGAAAGATCGAAGCGACAACTCATATTCTTTTTCGCATTCAATTCGATAGGGTGCGAGGACAAAAGGAGAACACGAGATTGTGACTGTTAACTCTCAGCAACAGCGACATGATGACGAATGACATCACCGCTGCTGTGGCAGCATTTAAATACACATACTTTCAATCATACATTATTTATTCAGACATCAGAAATTTCAAACACAGATGACCACAATTTATTTCATCATAAGTCTGATATTGACGGTTGTTGTAGAAAATCCTGACTTTGCCGCTGCTACCGCCATTCAAATATCTGACCAATTCCAACATCGGTTTCAAATTCCCAAACGAATCGAAATACTCTACTTCATCGTTGGTTTTTCTATAAGCTACCCAATGAGTACCGCTGTTTCGTGACAGGTCCATGTTGACGATGGCACATTCGTTCTTCGAGGACCGTTAGATGGCAGGGTGTCGCGCATGAACACTCCTCGAAAGTGCGGGATTTTCAATTGTTTGGCATATCGCACGATATCGATGTCGTACAGGCCTATCGGGTAGCTTTATTGGGAGTTTTTTGATTTCTTCAAGAAAAGTCCATAGCCACCCTTGACATTCTTCCTCACGTACAACCCCTTGCCTATGGATTCCATGGCCTTGTGATGACGTTTATCCTCTTCCATTTTCTTCTGGGCATTCTTAGCATCCACGACCGTTTTGGCAATAGCTGATGCTCCGCCGCTCAGTGCTCCCAAAGCACTAAGACCGGCGAAAATCGGTATCAGTGGTAGGACACCACCTGACTTTGCTTCGAAAGGTATTATGCGGGGTACTTTGACTCGTCGTTTCCCACCCAATTTCTTGATGGCCACTCGAGCCGCTTTCAGAGCATTAGATGCAGCCCGTTTCAATGTGGGAGACGGTTTCAGGGACTTGGCGATTTTTTCTGATAACATGTCGTTTGAATGAGGCCTTACTGCGCATGCCCTACCAAGATTTCTCTTAGCTTTCATGGTCTCCGGTGACGAGGGGGGACATTCGCACGTTCTCCAAAACCCGAATCTTTGGCTTTGACTCGTTCCCAAGCTCTATCTTCAAGCACTTTATCCGCCTTGTGTCTATCTTCAAGCAATTTGCTCTGCGAATAAGCAATGTCGTGATGTTTGCAAGAAACGTCCAATGGATTGATACCGGGATCGCCTCGTGCTAACCGTTCTTGTAGCCTTGTTCCAGCTGTAATAATAATAATAATTATTAAATGCATTCGGGATCCCCAAAATAAAAAAAATGTATTCGATGGCACCGAAATACTATAGGTATATGAAACTTACGTCCACAATACTGATAGCCACCTAGGAGATGAGCTTCAAACGGGAGCTTGTTTATCAGACTGTTGAGCACACCTTCACCCTCGTACACCAACATGAAGACTGACGTCACAGCGATGACATCACTAGTTATATAGATTTCAGCTGAGGTTCGAGGTGGGGTGGCGGTCTATACTCATATTTGAGATTGAGGGGTATGAGGGTAAATGAGGGTAAATGAGGGTAAATGAGGTAAATGACAGTGGTTCCTATAAACATGATTGATGTGGCAGCGAGTGTCGTTGCAGTTTAGACGTCGAAGGGTAAACATGTCCCTGCTACCTGATCCCGACTGTTATGGCATTACTTTGAACGGATTGAAGTATTTCATTGGAAGAGAGCCTATAGAAATTGAAGGCAGTACATTGAAGCTGGGAAGTGATTCCTTTGAAATAACTGACGGGTTGAAAGAACTGCTTACCAAAAAACAACCAATAAATTTCACAGATCAAGATATTTTCAATTATAAGACCATTCTGATGCTAACTAATGCACACAAAAGATCCAACGGAAAAATCAACACTAAAAGGTCATGGAAATACAATAATATAATTTCCAAATTGTTTCCACCCAAGAGGAAATGGAGTCCAAAGAAGGGTAAAGGACTAAAGAAGGGAAATGGACTGAAGAAGACAGTCACTCAAGTGAAATAAATAACGATCACCCTGTAGATTGCGATCAGAACATGGAGATCGTTCAGCAAGAGCACACGCTTCCCATCGAGAACTTTGACGTTTACGAAGTGGGGCATAGAGGCGGCGGTGGTGATGGAGAGGGAAGTAAACATGGCAGCCTATTCCCAAATTCCTTTCGAGCTGTTATCTGTGGTCCTAGCGGATCAGGAAAAACGAACCTTATGCTGTCGTTACTGATGCATAAAAACGGTCCCAAATTCGCAAATGTCTACGTCTATTCAAAATCCTTGTATCAGCCCAAGTATCAATTACTCGAAGAAGTGCTGAGCGGTATGGATGAAATTGACTATTTCCATACAGAACAACGATGAAATCATCTCTATGGAAGATGCCCGATCTCACTCTCATTTTCATCTTTGACGATGTGGCCTGTGATGGACAACAGAAAATTCGCGAATATTTCAAATGTGCAGACACAAACACATCGATGCCATCTATCTCTGTCAGACTTATTCGAAAGTACCCAAACAGCTCATACGTGACAATTGCAATATGATTGCGCTCTTCAAACAGGACGAAATCAACTTGCGACACGTTTTTCGATGAACACGTTTCCCCGATATGACTTTCGAACAATTCCAAAAAGCTGTGTTCGGAATGTTGGTCCAAAGCCAATACGATCTCTCGTCATAGTCAGACTTTGACTTGAACAATGGCAGGTACCGCAAAAACTTTGACATGTACATAAAAGTATAGTTGCGGACGCTTCACGTCATTCAACATCGAGATGTCGGACGAGAAGGTTGTTAGAGCCATGCGCGAACGAAAGTGGCAGAACTTCGACGAGACTTGCGGAAAAAAATACGTAGCCTGAAACTTGGAAAAATGAACGAGACGATACACTGACTAAACTCTTCAAACCGATATCTCAACCGCTACAACAAATTGCCGTCATCGAAAACCCTCAATAAATCCATTTTCAAAGTCAGAAGGAGGAGAACCGAAGTTAAAGATGAACATGAGTCAGAAGGGAAGATGACGAAGAAGAAGAATTTCAAAGGAGAGAAGCAGCGACGAATATTATTCGACGATGACAGCATGTTGCCACGGAATTTTTCTGCAGCTGTAATGAACGAACATCTTAATCGATATCCCATCATGTCACGTGAATACATCGCTCAATATTGGAGAAATGACAAACGTATAGATAAGGTATATGGCCCCTGTGTATGACGTCAGCCTCCCGGTTGGTTTTTGGATCCGTCGATCCGCTTTGAAGAAGGATACATCGAAACGGGACTTCAAAAATTTGAATCAACCCCCGACTATATCAACTGATATTTTACACCAGGCCCCGAACTATAGCGAAGATGACTTGAACGACTACCAAGACATATTGGAGTTGACTGGATGTCATAGAAGTGCGAACGGTCGTTTGAAAGGCACTCAACGCTGGAAATATAAACACGTTATAAAATATTTAATGAGGAGAGAACGCGTCGGTCAGGGTATAAACACCGATAAATTGGAATACAATGACAACTCAACGGATTATATCTATTGGGACGATCCCAACGAATTGGTGGACCGTTTGAGACTTTGGTAGGCAATCAGATAGCTGGAAATGATTATTCACATCGAAACGAAATCGTCGCCATAATCAATGAACTCCGTGAAGCCGGTTATATAGAGTAATGACATGCGCATTAGACTCATTCTCATCATGAGTGTCGACAAATTCGGTCATCCTTCTGGTGGTGGTAGTGGGGGGCGTAAGGGAACACCGATGTTGTCTCGTACCCTCTCTACCGCACACCCCCGAAGGTGATATCGTCATGGATAACTGAAAATATGTAATTTAAAAAAAATCCACGTTTGATAGTGATGCGGCTACCAAAAAATTCGTGGACACCACTGGGTCTGAATTAAAGTCTCAACTGCAACGCGACGTTGCCACATCGGCTGAATCTTCGCTAAAATCCACGAATGATGTCATTCTTCAAACAAAGAGAACACTTCGTAAACACTATAAAGAAATCTCAACTCGCGTATCTGTATAAGACACGACAACATCGGATACCATAAAGAAAATGGCTGCCGATATGAAAATCGATTCGGATCGAATGAATCTTTTGGAGGGTAAAATTACGGAATTGTCCAAGCATCTGTTTGAAATCAAAGAAAGAATAAATACAATGTATTCGTACGATATCGAACATTCTCGTTGAAGATGTCGAGATCGTTGTTGCAGAACTCCATAAACCGGCTAGAAAAATTATCTTCGACGACCTACGGTAATTAGAGGTTTGGGCGATCTATGGCAAAAAGGGCTTGGCCGAAATGAGAATGTTTTCTTCAGATAATGGGGGTTTTAAAATGATTATGGTCGTCATCGACTGTTTTTCCAAATTTTTGTGGACTCGTCCTCTAAAATCCAAAACGGGGGAGGAAATCACCAAAACTTTCAATGATATATTGAATCATACGAAACGGTGTCCGAAAAATCTACAAACCGATCAAGGTACGGAATTTTTTAATGCTAAATTTCAAAGTTTATTGGAAAAACGCGAAATCAATCACTACAATACGTTTACGGTGATAAAACGGCCATAGCTGAGCGGTAATCAGGATGTTAAAGTCTCAATTGTACAAATACTCAGTTTGAACGGTACATACAAAAAGGATAGACATACGCCGGAAATCACGAAAAATTACAATGACACCGAACATACAAAAAATTAAATTCAAACCGAATGAAGTGAACAAACAGAACGAAAGCCGTATTCTACATCGCATTTATCGAGCGAATCGTTGGGGAAAATGCGTTGAACCGCGAAAATTCGAAGTGGGGGACATTGTTCGCATTTCCAAGACAAAGCATATTTTTCAAAAAGGTTATACGTCCAATTGGACAACGGAATTATTCAAAATAGCTCGTGTGGGGCTTTTTTCGAACAAGAATTCCAAAAACCGCAATCCCGATATCTATCTCGTGGAAAAAGTATTGAAAAGACAAGGAAAGAAGATGTACATTAAATGGCTTGGTTTCGATAACACGCACAACAGCTGGATAGAGGATGATGCAATAGTTTACATCGGCGGCGGCGACTACAAGCTATGACATGTCTGGCGTGGGTGGTAGTGGTGGGGGAAACCTTATTTATTCATTTCACGGCAACGAGACGGCGTCAGTCATCAGTCGTCATCGTCTTCACCATGAGTCAAGACAGTGGTTATTGTTCAAGCGATTTATCAACCATAACGTTCGCCAGCCCCGTTTCACCGCTATCACCTGAAAATTACAATCAGCAGATAGATGACATGTGCGACGGTTTCGAAATGGCAGCAAAATTGGAGGATCACTTTCTATTGGAAACCTCCTTTCCCATGACTGGCTATGAGCTGAGAATTGGATTGTCACCTGCAAGAACCTTTGGCGTAGCTATATTTCTAAGACCGTTGAACCAGTTCAAGAAAATATCGTTCAGCACCGAAGAATGGGGCCTGTTCACCGAACTATTGGCAACCCTCAGGGATGACTTCTTTGGAGCCCGCTTCTCTATATCCTCCCGATCTGAACGATGATGTGGAATACCTGTGTGGAGACTATTGTAAAGTTACGCAATCAGTTTGGGAAGATTGCAAATATGTTCAAGTTGAAAAACATGGAGTGAACTTTCTTCTCAACGAGGACGAAGTCGAACAGATGATACGAGTCCACCGAAGCTTGGTGTCCGATCGAGTGACCATGTTGGAGAATATATACTTTTGTGTTCATTATAAAAATATGATTGAGGTTATAAATACATTTTTCATCAATCAACCGCAAGTATGTTTCGGGAAATTGGAACTTTTCCAAAAACTATGTGAACTTTCAACAGAAAATATGATATCTAATGCATTGAAATAATTCCTTTTCTATTATAGAATGAAAGTTGTGAATGATTTATGTCTTCAATAAATGTATGTGTGTATTTCAGTGTTTCTGTCCAACTCTCCTTTCCCCCTTTTTCTCTTTCAGGTGGGGTTGAGTTCCCAAATGAAAAAATAAAATTGAAAAAATAAAGTTGAGAAAAAATTATTGATAAAAAAAAGTTGAAAAAAAAAGAAAATACTTGAGAAAAAAAGAAAATACTTGAGAAAAAAAACTGAAAAAATAGCCAAAAAGTGACAACAGTCGTTTTTCATTCAATAATCAAAGTGGCTGTGACGTCACGACTTGGTCTGTCACATTTTCATAGATGGCAGCACTGTCACATAGAATTCAAAAACTGTCATAGGTGTCAGAACTGTCAAATGTCATCCTAGGTGTCAGAACTGTCAAATGTCATCCTAGGTGTCAGAACTGTCAAATGTCATCCTAGATGGCAGCACTGGCACAAAACGTTACATGTCACAGACTATTGACAGCTGACGGTTGGGTAAATACTCCCTCATAGCCCATCCATAGAGGTTATTCACGTCCAAGTATAATAAATATTTGGAGGGTTGTTGAGGATCATACCTCTCCCCCATATATTCATTATTAGCTTGAGAGAATCGGTTACAACACTGACTTATACTGCCCCGAATCCCTTTTTCCACAAACAAAAGCATGTCGACATCTTTAATAATCTCCAACTTGCACTTTGTGTACTTTAACATAAGACCACGAATAGCCAGGCATGGATATACCGCGGGGTCGATCCATATGTCGTGACCCAATTGTCGGAAATTTTCAAAGACATCACATAGCAAAAAATATCG
Organism: Gonioctena quinquepunctata; assembly: GCA_018342105.1. Lineage (NCBI taxonomy): Eukaryota > Metazoa > Arthropoda > Insecta > Coleoptera > Chrysomelidae > Gonioctena > Gonioctena quinquepunctata. Next base: position 1,354 of record JAFIRS010007632.1, on the reverse strand, counting down.
GTTTTCAGTATGCGAGAGTCGCCCAGTGTTGCCAAATCGAACGATTGCCACACCTTCTGGGCATGTTTATTCATGCTCGGAGATATCGCAACGTTCATGATTGTGGAATTTATCGATATCTGGCAACGCTGTAATCTCGAGTTTCTCCATGGAATCCACAAAGTCGTAGGGGAATACCCCTTGCGGGGATTAGTGAAAATTGTTCACGTTTAAAATTTTTAAATTCGCGCTTTGTATTACAGAGATCTTCCATTGAGCGGGCACCAACCGTCCAGGTTGCGCCCATGAATCGAAAAGAACAAGAAACGGGGAAATTTTAAGTCTGTCTGTTCGTCGTATTGTGGAAAAAATATATTTTCTCTTTTTATTGGAAGAAGACTCCCCGCCTCTTTTCGCAATATTCGAATAATGAAATGACTGTCGTAGCCGCTAAGATTATGGAAAACAATGGGGAGCAAAAGGACTTTTTTTATAGTTGAGATTGCATGGGTTTTGATGTTCCCATCCTCTAAATGCACCTGTGAAATGATTATGGTCGGCTACAATCATTTGATCTTTTTGAAAGGTTTTCGCAAATATGACAATCTGAATCCGCTGCCGTTCTTATGGGATTTAAAAATGGGTATGATTTTTAAAATTTTTTTCCCCCAACGAATTGGGTTGGCTTTCAATTGTTCCGCAAACCATTCCATCGAATCCAAACCTTGATGGTATCAATATGACAGAGTGTCATCATAATTAATTTGAAATATAAGCCTGCCTAGGGAATGTTTTGGTATTTGCTGTTTTGGACTTTTTCATCATCGAGAACGGTTCCAAAATCGATTCGAAATCGGCATATATCACAAATGGAACCATTTCGGGAACAAAGTCCTGAACTCGACATAGGTCATATTTTGGGAAGGAAATTTTGTAGTGATTGGCTTTTCACAACAACAGTATGATTGTCTAATTTCTCCAGACTACCAAAATAATTCAAACATCTGTCACAAATGTAATTTTTATGTCCGTGTTTACTGATTTGTGAGCTAACCAATCGGTAAAGGTCTTTAATCCAACAATAATGGAATTTAATGTCTGTCTGTGTTGTCGTCTTCGTCAATTTCCGGCGGTGCCTCGTAATCATTTAATTTTACAGAGTATTTATTTTGAATCATGAGTAGATTGACATGTCGAGCCAATTTTCCTTTTGTAAGTCTCGTCGGTACAGTTGTGAAAAATGTATGTCCGTCATCGTTTTTCGCTGATGATTTAACCAACTCCAAAATATAAACATTTACCGAAATACCGTTGAGTTTTTCGAATTTTGATATTTGACTGGAGAGTTATGGGAAATTCCAACCCCTCCATATTC
>JAFIRS010007631.1:0-23243 GCA_018342105.1 Gonioctena quinquepunctata | reverse complement strand
TTTCACAACTCCATCCTAAAAGAAAAGATTTTATTCTACCATTCATCATTTTCAACAATTGTTAGTACAAACCTGAATCACGCTCCTCAAACTCCGTACTTTGGGCTATCATAATTTCACGAAATGCGTCAAATAATCCATTCAAATCAGTCGAGCGATCTGCTATACGATTGGGAGAATTGAATGATTTTATATCTGTCAATTCCTGTGTTTGAATGACATAACTTCCAAATACTTCCATGTTGACCTTGATGGAGTTGTGTAGTTTGATGTTTTTTCCAACAACTCAGTACTTTGGGCTTAATATCGTTGAAAAAGGTGCATACTCTGTATACATATTCTCACTAGATACTCTGTAGCTGGAAATGCGACACTTGAATGCATTTTTAATGAGGTGTACACCACCTCCCAAGTGAACACATGAATTCGTCCTGTGTGCGAGTGTTCTATTGTGAGAGTTGACTTGACAATATGGAAATGTCACATTACAGCATTCACATGTATAGAGTGAAACAGGTGGTGAGTCATCACTATTGTTCAATTTAACTCGTTTCACTGAAGGACCTCCCTGGCAAGTTTCCGTTGATGTCGACGAAGATTATCACTACGGGTGAAAGCTCTACCACAATCACATGAATACATTTCAACAACTTGTTTCAATAGCTCACTGGAGGAGACACTGATTCGAAATACTTTCTCCTGGAATATTTCAATGAAATATCCCACCCTACAAGACGTCCGATGCGATGCGCAATCTGTATGGATTTGAGGGGATTCTCTTGACATTCAGCGCACTCATCAATACTCGCAGTTCACTCTCAGCTCTCTCACAGGACAAACGTCCTCCTCGCTTGGAGAGTGCAAGGATTCATGAAGGTCATGACTACACAGAAAATGTATGCCTACACCACAACTTTAGTCAAGATCAAACAAAATCGAGATCAAATCTTGAGGTTGCCGAAACAATCCCAACATTAAAACTCGAGGTCAAATCTCAAAGTCGATACTTAATGTTATGACTCTCAAGGTCAAACTCAAGGTCACAACTGTAGTCGAATCTCAAAGTCGACCAAACCCAATGTCAAAACTCAATGACAAATCTCAAAGTCAAATCTCAAGGTCAAACACACACCACATTGCACACCTGCAACCATTCAAGGTCACACGTGACGTCATAGTGGTGGGGGGAGACCCAGAACCGGCTTAAATCTCCTACTTGTTCCCTAAGGCTTCAGGAAATATCCTCGGTGGCAAAATGAAAAAAAAAAATTTTTTCATCAGAAATTGAAAATGCTGAAAATTGAAAACATATTGGAATATTTTTTTTCAAATATCCTGATTGATTTGTTTTTTTATTGTTAAAACCACAACAACAGAGGATTCGGCAAAATTTTCGGTTGTTAGGAGTGTGCTCACTGCCTTGGTAGCAGAAATAGGCCGACGTTGAAAAAAGAAGGAAAAAAAACAAAACAAAAAACATAAAAAATATATGTTTTTACTACAATTGTTTAAAAAATTGTTATAAACAAATAGATTGTTTATGAGATAGTTTGAGTTTTTTTGAAAATGTAATTAATAATGAAAATACTAATTTTTGAGAAAAAAAATATTTCTTAAAAAAATATTATTGCTTAAAATCGCACTTGTTAGCTTACAATTTTTTTTTTAGGAATATTAATATTGAGGAACCAATTTTTTATTGGTCTTTCTTATCCTAAAAAAAAAATTAATGTTTTTATTTGTTTATTAAATAAACAATTCGTTATAAACAAATAAATTTTCAGGCTATATTTTTTTAAATAATACAAAAATAACCCTAAAAGCAAACATTTTTTTAATTTTTTTATTTAATTTTAAAAATTCTCATGTTTTTAACTCTATATTTTTTTTTGTTTCTTATCATAATAATTATTATAATTATTATTATTATCTTATCATAATAATTATTATCATAATAATTATTATATCCCCACCCTACAAGACGTCCGATGCGATGCGCAATCTGTATGGATTTGAGGGATTCTCTTGACATTCAGCGCACTCATCAATACTCGCAGTTCACTCTCAGCTCTCTCACAGGACAAACGTCCTCCTCGCTTGGAGAGTGCAAGGATTCATGAAGGTCATGACTACACAGAAAATGTATGCCTACACCACAACTTTAGTCAAGATCAAACAAAAATCGAGATCAAATCTTGAGGTTGCCGAAACAATCCCAACATTAAAACTCGAGGTCAAATCTCAAAGTCGATACTTAATGTTATGACTCTCAAGGTCAAACTCAAGGTCACAACTGTAGTCGAATCTCAAAGTCGACCAAACCCAATGTCAAAACTCAATGACAAATCTCAAAGTCAAATCTCAAGGTCAAACACACACCACATTGCACACCTGCAACCATTCAAGGTCACACGTGACGTCATAGTGGTGGGGGGAGACCCAGAACCGGCTTAAATCTCCTACTTGTTCCCTAAGGCTTCAGGAAATATCCTCGGTGGCAAAATGAAAAAAAAAAATTTTTTCATCAGAAATTGAAAATGCTGAAAATTGAAAACATATTGGAATATTTTTTTTCAAATATCCTGATTGATTTGTTTTTTTATTGTTAAAACCACAACAACAGAGGATTCGGCAAAATTTTCGGTTGTTAGGAGTGTGCTCACTGCCTTGGTAGCAGAAATAGGCCGACGTTGAAAAAAGAAGGAAAAAAAACAAAACAAAAAACATAAAAAATATATGTTTTTACTACAATTGTTTAAAAAATTGTTATAAACAAATAGATTGTTTATGAGATAGTTTGAGTTTTTTTGAAAATGTAATTAATAATGAAAATACTAATTTTTGAGAAAAAAAATATTTCTTAAAAAAATATTATTGCTTAAAATCGCACTTGTTAGCTTACAATTTTTTTTTTAGGAATATTAATATTGAAAAAATTAATTTTTTTTTTTTTAAAAAAAATTCGTTATAAACAAATAAATTTAAATATACTAATTTTATTTATTTATAAATTATGATTAATTTATTTTTTTTTGTTTCTTATCATAATAATTATTATAACTATTCAAGATACGACGAGAACACTTGATATCTCAATTGTTCACCATAAAACAATGAATAAATTTTCTTTGAGCTCTTACTCAATTATTTATTTACTTTTTTGTTATTTTTTATAAAAATACATCGAAAAAAATTCGAATATCTTATAAACTATCAAATATACGTTAAAAATCTTTCAATCTTTTTTGTTCTTTATTGAAGAATGGACAATTTGGGCAAATGGTCGAAGCGTTAACTACATTATTTATCGACTTTTTTGCAATGATTAATAAAAGTACCCATAAAAAATTGTTTGATTGACTAGATATGTTAATTATCTGAATATAATTTTCAGATATTTTTTACTGAGGTAATAAATACAACAATACAATCTATTCACATAATATTTATATGTCTAAGAGAACAAGAAATGCCATATCATAGCCAACAATGCAAAAGAATAATTGAGAGAGCGGGCCACGCAATGGTAAGAGAACGAATACAGTTCCACAGGAAAAACAAGGTAAATTTCGAAATTTTTATCAATAACCTGGAACAGTTTATGAAACAAAATCTGACTCGAAATGACTATGAATACTTACACCACTGTATTCACAATTCCTACAACTAATACAATCGAAAGAGAAACACAATATATATAAACAAATTTTACAAATTATTGGAAGAGAAACAAATACACCCACAACACATATCAAACAACAACAAAAATTCTGAAAAAACTGTAATCAATTTGTCATCAAAAAACTTAGACATACACGAAAAACTTGTGTTGGCAAAGGGACTGAACTTCGCAGTTGCACCCAAAATGGTTCCAACCGTAGAAATGATCACTGCCATCGAGGCAACAGCCCAACGTTTACCACCTGAAGTAGCAGGTGATTACAGATCTGACTGCAAAAACGCACTAACACACCTATATTAGAAGAATTTCAAGTAACTATATTCTAAGAAATTAAACAAAACTCAAATACCACATATCACACACTCAATCAAGACACTACCATATCAGTAAACAAAGTATACAAAAACTAAACAAAATCCAACCCCATCAATAGAAAGCAAAATATACCGAACTTTAGCTAAACACAAAAACATACTCACGAAAGCAGAACGCAGAGTCCTAATATCACACCACAGCAAACCCCCACATTTTTATGGGTTACCAAAAATACACAAACCATCTCATCCTCTACGCCCTATTGTTAGTTCCATTGGATCTCCTTCACAAAAACTCGCTAGATACCTACTCAACATTCTGAAACCACTATCTGGAAATGGAAATAGTTTTATAAAGAATACCCCTCACTTTCTTGAGGAATTGAATGAATTACAAATTCAAGATGGAGATCTTCTAGTTAGTTTTGATGTCGAAAGTTTGTTTACTAATGTCCCTATTGATAAAACTCTAGAAATAGTGAAAGAAAGATTAGAAAATGACACATCACTGAGGACAAGAACAAAACTGGATGTCAGTGCCATCATAGAATTACTCAAACTATGCACAGAAAAAACATATTTCCAATTCAAGAACGAATTTTATCAACAAGAGTTTGGTATGGCGATGGGTTCTCCTTTGTCACCGATTTCAAGTAACATATTCATGGAATATTTTGAAGAATCTTTCGTTGGAACATTCCACAATGGTCCAAAAATATGGTGGAGATACGTGGATGATGTTTTCGCTATCTGGAATCGGAGTGAAGAAGAATTAAACATTTTCTTGGATCATATAAACGGTCAAGAACCGACGATCAAATTCACATTAGAATCAGAACAAAACAACCAACTTCCGTTTTTAGATGTCATGATCCAAAAATCATCATCCCGAATCGAAACATCTGTACACCGAAAGAAGACGCATACCAATCGATATCTACGCTATTACTCAAACCATCATGCCAGTGTGAAAAAAAGCATAGTTGAATGTCTCTATAATCGAGCCCAAACGGTTTGCAATTCCAACCAGAATCTACAGGAAGAAATAAACCTCATAAAATCTGTTCTCAAGGAAAATGCATATCCAGATCAGTTTGTGGAAAAAACAATCACTGACATTGAAAACAAAAACCCATCAAACAACCAATTAACACAACCAACAGGAGTACTCCCACCACCTACACATTTCACAACCAACATAATACCTTATGTCCCCGGATTATCTGAAAGATCAAACGAATTGGACATAGGTATGATGTGAGAACATCATTTAGAACAACAAAACACTGAGATCTATACTAACACAAACAAAACCAAAAAACGCAGAAGAAAGTACCAAAAATTGTGTTTACAACATACCTTGTTCTTGTGGTGATAGTTATATAGGTGAAACATCAAGACCATTGAGAGTGCGCCAAAGTGAACATCAGAGTTACATCAGAAATCGACAAGTAACTGGATCAAAAATTGCAGAACATATCCTCACATCCAATGGCGATCATACGATTGAATGGAATAGGACAAAAATCTTGATGAAAGAACCACATCAAGAGAGGAGAAAATTGAAAGAAACGGCCTGTATTCTTCTTTCCAATAACAACTGCTTTTCAACAAATTCTGTTGAAATGGATCATACATGGTTACCTCTACTCAGAGAGGAAGTGAGATATGGTAGAATGCTAATAAACTGATCCGAACAACACCCCATATATGAAATGAGCAATACGTCAATCTCAAACTTTTTTGGCAGATCTCAATTGACATCCGTCAGTTGAAAAATCAAAAAAGACTCTGCGAGCAAAAATCCAAATTATAAAACAAAGGAGATTTAGAAGATTTTGAGAACGGGGGCAGATATAGTCCCCGAAACGTCAAAGCAAAAACTATATAGAGAAGTATCTTTTGAATTTTTTAAAAATTTTTTTGATAGGCAAATCCAGAAAACGGCAAGTTATTGACAAATTGAATCATTTTTCCATAGGAAATATAATTTGGTGAACGCAATAACTTATCGGGGTGAACTAATCAGTTTGCCCTTTCTACACTTGTATAGATTTTCCTGATTATATTTTCATTTTCAGACTGTGGAAGGTTACCCAAAAATCATGTCAAGAAAGAAATGAACATTAAATGATTTTGTAAATTCGATTTAAACAACTAGTTTTAGCTTCTATTCATATACAATACTTACTACTGTAGAACGTTGAAATGACATTCTGTCTGTTCTAGGTATTTTTATAAATAATAACAAGAAAGTAAATAACTAATTGAGTAAGAGCTTGAAATAAAAGCTCAATTTGTTCATTGTTTTATGGAGAACAATGGAGTGTTCTCGTCGTATCTTCAATAGTTTATGAGTTATAATAATGATAATATTGAGAAACAAGGAAAAAAATTATAGATTAAAGCATGATAATTATTAAAATTGAATATAAAATAGAAAAATATGTTTCTGGTTGAAAAAACACACATGGTCATTTTTATTCATTTTTGTAGCATTTAAAAAAAATAAAGCGCGAAAATTCATTTGTTTATAACAAATTGTTCATTTTATAAACAAATTAAAAGAAAAATTTCCACCGAGGATCTTTTCTGAAGGCTTTGAAGAACAGATTGAAAAAAATCTGGCTTCCGGTTTGAAAATTATCGAGGTTTTTACCGCTCAATTAGTATGATAAATAATGGTGCTACAGTTCCGGGAGGTGGAACCTTTTTTTAAGAAAATTTCTTGATCTCTTTGTATCTTCAAATTTTTGATATCTGCGATCCTTTCGATATTTGCAAAAAACCGACCCTCCTTTTTTTTAACTGAATTGTTTATAACTTTCAAACTATTTGTATCATGATGTATCATGACACCTTGGTCATAATTTTACGTGGGGACCTTCTCCAACGAGACTATTAGTCTTGTGAATATTGTGGTACATAGGAACAAAGTAGTTGAAGATGAAGTCTATTTAGTGCAGCGCATTTTGAGTTGTAAATGAGTATTGTATTATTGTGTCAAGTCAAATAAACGAATAGTTTAGTATTGGAATATTTTTTTATTGCAAAAAAAACACAGTTTCGTAATAATATGATAGAAATAATATTATAAAAACAATATTCTTCCATTTTCGATTTTTTATTTGAAAAAATTTTAATGTTTGCCGATGGATGTAGTTTCCTGAATGTCAACTGTGTAGGAAAATACCCTCTGATTCAATATAATTTCAACAATGGTCAAAATACATAATTCACATCACTGGCTGGATAAATATTTTTTCTATTTATGAAAAATCAATCTGGTACAATATTTTCTTACCAACTGTAAGTGATAGTAAAAATGAAGAAAAAAACACAATTTTGATTAGCTTCTGTAGGATTGGAGCCTACGATGTCTGGACTATGAGGCAGACGTTCCAGCCACTTGAGCTAACGAAGCACTTGTTAATAAATTCCGGTATATTTATGATATCTACTAGAAATTTAAAAATAAACACAAAATAAGGTTTCTGGAGGGTTTGAAGATTTCTCAAAATATTATATCTATTAGTCGTGATGGTATAGCAAGTAAAAACAACTGAAAATTGTTTATTAGTGACCACAAATTGATAATAGTGCCTAGCCTATTTGTGATCGTACCTATAACTTCTGCAAATATAAATATAGTAGAAGTTGAATTTGTAATTGATGATTCAGATTATTCTCTTTCATCAGAAATTCAAGAAGCTGCAAACAGAGCAACTTTGAATCTGTTACCTGAAAATTCACGGTAACAATATGAAATTGCCCATAAGAAAGTTGAAAGGCAAGTTCACTGAAAGCGTACTCCTAGTTTATTTCCAAGAAAAATCGAAATTATGAAAGTCATCAACGTTGTGGTCCAAGTTCTCTATGATAAAAGCTGGATTTGTAAAACATGACCCTATACTATGTGTGACTTGTCTTTATTTTAATTTTTTAAAGAAAAAACTAAATTCTAAAGAAAAACTATTTTGCCGATAATTCTCAGTATTTTTCATACCAAAAAATATATCGAAAGATTTGATAACATAATGGAATTTCCCATACTTACTTATATTATCTCAACTCCTCGTATAAAGAATAGTCACACTCTCTTTGTCCAAAAATGTTTCTGCATATAATATTTAAATATTATAAGGGCAGCTATTGTCACCAGGGTGTATGTAGAAAAATGGATGATTCTACACACAGCACCAATTTTGATAGAATGTTTCTATACTATAATGTAAGGCACTGGTATTTTGTTTTACCACTAGTCCGTCGGACTTGGATTCATGCCCTCGGCTAAGTATGCGAAGGTCTTGCTTTGAATAACTTCTTTATATAAAGATTAGTACTTTTTGTCTTTAGTTTCAAGGGACTTTTATTTAAGTGATAATATAACTTAATATTTGACTTTTGCCTCTCAATTTAAAATAATCTGATTGAATTCAATTTCTCTTTCCTCAACTTCGGTTGGGAAAATAATACTCAAAAATTAACTTCAATACATCTATTAACAAAAAAAGGTAAAAACTATAGTACAGCTCGACGCTTGTCGAATAAAAATAATGGTCAATCATAATATATAAAATGCAAACAAAAAAAAACAATCTCCTTTTGAGAATAAAGAACAACAACGAATAGTTTGAAAATATTACATATCTGTTCTAAAATAAAAGGGAGCTCATATTTCCGATATATATATAGTGATTTCCTATTATCGTAATATAGAACCAGTTTCTTCCCGTGGCTCGCATAGTTTATGGTGACCCGCGTAACTGACTTCCGTTTTTCCCAAATTAATAAAAATTGTGATCGTCTTCGGTTAGTCTCAAATTTAATAGACGAACTCCCAATATACCCTGTCATGTATACCCCTAATCTGTTATTAATTGTGCATGAGGTTCACCCCGTGAATCAATGGTTAAAAGCTATGCATCAAGTTAGATTTTCTACTTAAGCAAGCGACTTACCCCTGTAATTCCCATGTCTCTCCTAGTCTCGAATATAATTCCCATTTCCCTCGTAGCCGTCTGTGGACACTCGAATCAGATTTCTAATTTAAACACACTCGTCTTCCGAACTGACGTTTAAAATAAAGTTTCCGACCTCTACCCGCGCTAGTTCCTGCCGTGGAACCATTATATATCGAAGGGCGAATTTCTTCGATATAGTTTCTGGTAAAACCAAAAACTTGGGCCGAATCCCAAAGGACTCACGCCCGCGGCGGAACCCAATCCCCTCTAGGTTCGCGAACAGACTCCCTTAGACCTGTTGATATTTTTTTCATTCTCAAACAGAAGCGAAGCGCCAAGTGGCAGTCTGATTGGCCAAGTCCAATTTGTCGTTGCAGCGAATATATTTCGCGACCCGTGTATATTGCCCATTCGATTTAAAAAACTTTGTTTAGTATTTCCAGACTAAACAACAGTTACAATGTTGCATATCTGTATCTGGCAATGACTCCCAAAATGAATGAACTCGTCTGCTCGGCAGAATATATTTTTTATATCCGCGACGATCCATTTATGCATTTCAAAGTATGAGCTCCCTGTTTCATATTAATTCCATCCAAGAACTGGAATAATGAATCAAAAATTGAAATAACTTACCCTGGGACCAATAAAAAAAAAACCAAAAAAATAACACCTACAGGATGTTACAGATTCAAAATCAAGGAAAACGTGGATATAAACAGTTACCATAAATTGATAGCACTTTCAAAACGCAGTGTCGGATACCGTCCGAAAAAATCTAAAATTCTGACAATAGAACAACTTGACAGATTGTTTGATGAAGCCTCTGATACCAAATATCTTATGATAAAAATGGCAAGTATTTTTGGATGATTCGGAGCGTGGCGTCGTGAAGATTTCTGAAAATTGAGCGTGGATGACATTGAAGAACCTATAGTTACGCCACTGGCCTTTTATCGAGGCATCACCCCTCCAAAGAAAAGCCAATAAACGCTAAAAAGGAAATCTCGAATATAGTGTCCATTTACTTAATTAATCCTTCTTTGTAAAGTTGCTCGTCAGAGAAATTACTTTGACGTATAGGGAACAACAATTACTTGGGAATAATTGAACCGAGATTATTCCTCGAGAGCGGCTTCAAGAAATATCCCTTTCTCTCTATACTTGGGAATGTGGAGCGTTTTGATAGAAGCACGTACCGATCTCAGAAAAAATGTTGAATAATGCACTTGGGAAAGCATTAGAATTTACTTACCGGGTGACACAGGATATCGGGCCACCCCTGTAACTTCTGCATTCGTGAACGGATTTTTCTGAAAATTGCTAAAGTTATATAAGCAACCATTTCAGATTTGATCACATTACAATCCAATATGGTGGACTTTCGGTTTTTCTGGAAATGCCAGTAACTTTGTTTTTTCAAAGGGAACACCCTGTATATTTTTACATATTCAATTACAACAGGTAAAACAAGTCCAAACCCTATGTCAAATGTCATTTTTTCGAAACAATTGAAATTGAAATTGGTTTTTTATTTTACCTCGTGGATAAATGAGATTTGGTCGAAGCTATTCACAATGAGTCGCAAATAACAGAAAAACTCAATTTTTTCTAAAAAAATATTTTTTGTGTCATTTATTGATGAATCAATTCTGTCACATCACATTTTGATCAAAAATTCATTTTTTTCAAATGGAACCCCTATGGGCCACCTACTCTCTAGAACATACATTGTATGAATTCAAAAATCTACAACTAGTTCATGAGTTTCCTTGCAGTTCGAATAATTTTTCAACTTAGTAAGCTGTGGAAAACAACATTTCTGAATCTTGTCAACTAATTGTGTAAGTTATACTTATGAGCACGATAATGGTGTTTTTTTTTTAATTCTGCTAGCGTTTTCTCGACTTACATTGCATTGATATTCTAATTCCCGCGTCAAAGCGGTTGGATCGAAATCAACATAAGCAAAACGTTCTTTTCTGCCTCCTCACTCACGATCATCTTCTCCATTGTTGGGTTCTTTTCTGTGTGGGTATCGTTCAGCGTAGAACTGACGAGCGGCGACACTGTTTAAAAGACATTATCCGTAAATTAATAACATATCAACCTGTTCACTTCTTGTGAACCTTTAATTTTGATTTTACATTTCTACTAAACTAATTTTCTGAAGTTAACTAATTTTCGAGAGTTGAGATGAAAGATGACAGCGAAACACAATTAGTTGACAAGATTCAGAAATTTTGTTTTCCACAGCTTACTAAGTTGAAAAATAATTCGAACTGCAAGGAAACTCATGAACTAGTTGTAGAGTTTTGAATGTATACAATTTGTTACTGCATCAAAATACAAAAATGATATGTAATTTCTTTCCTCAATAAATATTCCAGAAAGACAGGTAGGTGGCCCATGGAGGTTTCATTTTAAAAAAATTATTTTTTGATCAAAATGTGACTGAATCGATTCATCAATAAATGACACAAAAAATAATTTTTCAGAAAAAATCAAGTTTTTCTGTTATTTGCAACTCATTGTGAATAGTTTCGACCAAATCTCATTCATCCACGAGGTAAAATATAAAAACAATTTTAATTTCAATTGTTGTGAAAAAAATCACTTTTGACATGAGGTCTGGACTTCTTTTGACCTGTCCAACTTGAATATGTAAAAATATATAGGGTGCTCCATTTGGAAAAACAAAGTTACTGGCATTTCCAGAAAAACCGAGAGTCCGCCATATTGGATTGTAATGTGATCGAATCCAAAATGGTTGCTTATATAACTGTACCAAATTTCAGAAAAATCCGTTCACGAATGCAGAAGTTACAGGGGTGGCCCAATATCCTGTGTCACCCGGTATATATTTTATAATAGTTACAAAACATTTCCATCAGTTCTATATACTGATAAAATGAAACAATAGTCAAAGAACAGTGGAAAGTTTACATTAAGTCAGTTTCTGTCAGTTTCAAAGTCAAGTAGACTGAATATAAGTAAAAATTAATTGTTAAAACGATTGTTGATAATTATTATTTGAAAAATATGGGAACATAAAATATGGAGATACATTCAAAAACACATAAAAATTATAAATGATTCAATTTGCCCAAATGTAAGCCCAGAAAAAATATATGAACTTACTCCATACCACCAGGTTTCAACACTTACTCACTCGATATTTGTTTTACACGATATTAGTTTAATTGTATTACTATTTCAATTATCTCCGCGAAAGTTGCTTTTTTACTCTTGCATCGCACGGTATATTAGACTATAAGTGTATTGGTAATGTTTGTCTATGAGAGCAGGAACTATCGTTTAGAGGTTTTCGGTGTGTTATCTCGTTCTTGAAGCATTGATATCATGATTTTTATCAATGGAAAATACGGTTTAACTGTGCATTCAATTTGTGAAGTCATTACTCGTGCAGTTCCGGTTTGACTTGATTGAAACTCTCTTTCTTAATAATTTCGCAATTTCACTGCAAAATGATTACTTGTCAATGAACTCATGACTGATGACTGTCTAGTCAAGAGCTGTTACTTGGTTGATAGCTACCGCACTTCAGTATGTTTTATTGTTATATGATCACTATTTGAGCACTTCCTTCATTTCTGCTCTACATGTTAATCGAATGAAAGTTTAAACACCTCTGAGAGGACATGTTACTTGAACGACTCCTGTTACCAAATCATCGTTTTTTATCACCTCCCCGTTTCACGGATCGTTCGCGGGTCAAAATCCTAACATTAGTTATCTTCTACCTGTCATAATAAATCACCGTCTTAGTAATTGATGGCTCGTTACTGTCGCCGAAAGAATGTATAAAAAAATGAATGATTTATCTATTTCGTGGTCGTATTGCATTTAATGAGCTATAATTTATAGTTTCTTTGATCACTAATGAAATTCCTTAGATATGCGTAAGTCGGAGGGTGATGAGTTGTTAATAGCTCCGTGGTGAAAAAAAATACTTTTTCTATGCATTCCGGGCTTGCAGGTGTTTATCTATTTTTACGTGCCCTTGTTTATTAGTTTGGTCGAGTATTTGATTTCAGAATTTATTTTCATTCCTAGTGAATTATGTAGAGTTCATATTCATTGATAACTTGTCGTTTATTATGCTTGAAAGTTTTTCTGTACTTATGGGGGCATGACACTACAAATGCATTACTAATAACCAAGAGCAACATTCAACGATGTTTTTGCATCGTTGGAAACTACATAAATCTTCACGGTTAATATGCTGCATCATGCCCAACTTCCATAACTCATCGTTGGTTTTTCCTGTATTATTTTGCAACAAATGCACTGTTCAACAAGTTGGAATGAAAACTTTTGGGAAGATGCCTACCACCATTGCCGAATTTCTGAAATTACCAGATTAGTAGCAGTTTCACGACCATTGATTTCGGAGATCTTCAAAGTTTACTCAGTTTATTTGAGCCAATATGAGATGTTCCTGATGGTGTTCATCCACAATTCATTATATTACCTCAAGGACCGGACTGGACAGACGTCGAAGTTTTTCAATATATTATGATTAGTTTCTACCACATTCATAGCTTCAGGCTGAAGATGAATTATATAAATTCGAAACATGTTTCTAATCTAACCGATCTCCAATGATTTTCAATTTTCATGAACAAAAAATTGTTTTTTCTATGAAAATTATATAGAGGGTGTTTCTTAAGTACGTGTAGAAAATTCGAGAGCATGTTGCTGACGTCAAAATAAAAAAAAAGTTTCCATTAACATATGTCTGAGATGCAGGGAGTCAAAGTTGAATTCTTATTATTATTTTTTGTGAATGAATTTCAAAGTAATTGTGATATTCGAGTGAAATTTGGTATCTGAGAGTATTTTTCAATGACAAAATCAAATTTGATGGTGGTTTGTCACTTCCGTGGAGGTGGCGCCACTTTTCCGTCATTTGAAATGTCATAACTGTTTTGTACGTACCTGTATCGCATTTTCTAGTGAAAAAATATTTTTTTTATATTTTTGTGTAAAAAATATATTATTGGTAGAGGTCGCTGCGAGCAATTGTTTTCGAGTTATTGGGATTTGAAATAATCGATGCGAGTAATTTCAAATGACAAGATTCTCAAATTCAAAATTAATTTAGTTGAAGAAATTATTTTTTTTCAATTCCATTTGAAAAAAGGAATTGGGTGTTATTACAATTTAATACTGATAAAAATAACAGTAATTAAGACCAATTTAATACTAAAACAGATTGTTGGAGTAATTGTTCAAAATGGCCACCTTGCACCATTATGCATGCGTCGGCTCGTCGTCCCATGTACCCACGTACACGTTCATTCATGGTGTATTTCGAATAGCGTCACATCCAGCAATGATTCGTTGACGAAGTTGTTCTTTGGTTTCTATTGGCACAATATAAACTAAGGCCTTCAAGTGATCCTTGAAAAAAACGATTGGATTCGAATCCGGAGACCTTGGAGGCCAGAAATGATTTTGAACTTCAGCGCCTCGACCAATCCATCTGTTTCTAAATCGCTGATTTAAAAATTCACGGAGTATTGAAGTGAAATGCGCTGGCGCTCCATCATGCATAACCTATATTCTTTGTCTCAGTAGAAGTAGAATGTCTCTAAGTAATTCAGGTAACATATTTTCGAGGTAATCATGATAAGAATTTCCATCAAGAGTCCCTGGAAAAAAGTGTGGACCAATCAAATAATCCCCAACAATACCAATCCACACATTCAATAAAAACTGGTGTTGAAACCTGGAATGAACTATTGCGTGAGGGTTTCCGTCACACCACACATGATTATTATGAAAGTTCATTATGGCGTTCTTTGAAAAATGTGCCTCGTCAGTGAATAATGTATCTGCATTAAATTGAGGGTTTTGTGCAATTCTCTGTAGTATCCATTGGCAGAATGTTACACGGGGAAGGAAATCTCGTGACAACAAAAGTTGGAAACGCTGTATGTGATGAGGATATAACTGATTTTGTTTATGAATTAACCAAACTGATTTGTGATGTACGTTCAGATTTTGCGCAATTTTTCTCGGGCTTGTCTGTGGATCTTCTTCGATTGCCTGAAGAACAGCTTCATCAACTTCTGGTGTTCTAGAAGTCAAAGGTCTGCCTGCCACTGGAGCTTCTCTGAAAGATTCAGACTCCATAAGCCGCTGAAAAAGATTTCTGAATGTCTGGTGATTCGGCGCTCGAAGATTGGGAAATCTTTCATCATAAATACGTCTAGCCTTGTAGCAATTGCCATCGGCAAGACCGTCTACGTAAATCATATTAGCCGTTTCGCCCTTCGTGTATGCTACCATTTGAAGAAGATTGGAACACAAATACAGAAAACAACTTCACTGTCACAAAAACGGATAGAAATGACATGAAAAGTACTCACCTGAATGTTATTTATCTAAATCGGAAAACAGTCCGAAAAAACTATGTAACAAAAAACAAGAATCATTTTTTTACTACATTGAATGGAGATGACCATTGAATGTAAGAAGACAAATACGTTGGCGTATCTTTTCCGATATTTACTACTTAGAGGCGACTTACGAGCCCCACAGAAATAATTCAAATGCATCGATTATTTCAAATCCCCATAACTCGAAAACAGTTGCTCGCAGCGATCTCTACCAAGAATATTTTTTTACAAAAAAATGTTAGATAAATCGATTTTTTCACTTATAATTGCACGAGAGGTATTTTATCGAGTACATTTGGGTTGTTTAATGAGAAACTGTTGCCTAGCAATTAGACGAGAAAAACTGTCTACTATTAAAAACGCGACACCGAAGGTGGAGCGTTTTTCGGTTGACAATTTTTCGAGTCAAATTGCTAAAGGAAACAGTTTAAAATTTGAACGACATAAATTTACCCGATATCAATACAAACATCGAGTGTAATTCGGAAGGACAATTTAATGAATAAGAAATTTAGAAACATATTGTAACGTAAATAAACTTAACTTGGTTTTACTGATTTATTTCACACTTAATTTTACAACTAATTTATATTACTAATTGTCAAGCTGACGTCCAGGACTGGTGCAGAAAGTGCGCTGTATGCGCTGCTAGCAATGGACCTCGAATACGACCCAAGGCCCCGATGCGTCAGTACAACGTAGGCAGCCCGTTCGAGAGAATCGCCATTGACATCGCCGGCCCGTTTCCCGTATCCGACCACGGGAATAAATACATCCTTGTGGCAATGGACTACTTCAGTAAGTGGGCGGAAGCCTATGCCCTGCCCAACCAGGAAGCCATCACCGTCGCCGACGTCTTGGTGAAAGAGTGGATATGTCGATTTGGTATTCCAATGGAGCTGCACTCGGATCAAGGCAGAAATTTCGAATCCAACCTGTTCCAAGAGATATGTTTACTGCTGAACATCCGCAAGACAAGAACCACGGCCCTACATCCGCAGTCCGATGAAATGGTGGAACGGATGAACAGAACGATCAACCGCCACTTGTCCAAGGTTGTCTCTGACCATCAAAGAGACTGGGACCAGTATCTTCATTTGTTCCTGATGGCCTATCGATCCGCAGTACACGAGTCAACAGGTCAAACTCCTGCTAGTATTATAATGGGCCGAGAACTGCGACTGCCTTGTGACCTGAAGTTTGGGATACCGCCAGGACAAGACACTGCGGGAGAGGACTACGTCAGCAAACTTCGGCAGAGAATGGACGACATCCACGGACGAGTCCGGTTGAACATCCAGAGTGCCAGCGATAAAATGAAGAAGACCTATGACATCAAGGCCGACGCTGGAGGGTTTAAGGTTGATGACCTGGTTTGGCTGTACAACCCTAAACGTCGTCGTGGACTATCACTAAAGTTGCGGAACTCGTGGAAGGCCGTATAAAATCGTGAAAAGGATAAACGACCTGTGTACCGAATCCATAAGCCACCCGAGGGAAACCAAGGGTCGTCCATTTCAACAGGTTGGCCCCTTACGCTGGAAACCATGACCAAGTTCGCACCCTCAGCCACCGGAGGATGATATGACGTTCGAGAAGTTTATGTCCTTGTATTCAAACGGGCAGAAAGTTCTACATGGGTTACTAGAGAGGAGTCACGAGACCTTTCGAGGTGCCTGCTGACTACGCACTAGCGCACTGTGTGGCAGAAGATCTTCGAATGTCCAGGGGCATCGCCGTAGTGTTTTCCAACAAATTTGGTCAACTCCAAACACTGCGGGAGCAGAATCCAGAAGTTGGTGTGGTGCTACAGTTGAAGAAAGGCCAGAGAAACATCCCGACCTTGGCTTAGTAGTCATCTGGAAGAAGGGCAATCGAAGACCATCATGGCAGGAAGTCGCAGGTTACTCGCCGGCTATTAAGTCCTATCGGGCACAATGGAACTCTCTTATTCTGGACAATGGGATCCTGAAACGTGTGTTGGAGGCCGATATTGGTGGGGAAGACAGACGCCAAATAATTGTTCCCAGGAACAGAAGAGAGGAAGTGCTGCGGGAAATCCATGATGGAGTCGCTGGAGGACATCTGGGAGTGACGAAGACCCTGCAGAAAGTGAGGCAACGGTTTTACTGGACCAATTGTCAAGCTGACGTCCAGGACTGGTGCAGAAAGTGCGCTGTATGCGCTGCTAGCAATGGACCTCGAATACGACCCAAGGCCCCGATGCGTCAGTACAACGTAGGCAGCGCGACTGGATTGTTCTCGAATATCTCCGGGGATGACATCATCGCTGTCGATGGCAACGCGTGAGGCGACAGGTCCGGCCTAGGTTCGTTACAATATCAATGCAAACTTTTTTCATGAAACATTAAAAAAAACACATTTTTATTTGAATGTTCAATTATTGAAAACGCAGTTATTGAAATTCATACAAGGAACAGTGATATCGCTGTGGGTGCCACAGCCAATCGTTTCTGTAGTAGATGTTGAAATTTTTTCTTTTTCCAAACGAATTGATTGAATAATGCTCGAATGATACTCTTTGTCAACTTGTAAATATGGTTTTATTGATAATGAATTGCTGTGTCCTGTTATTCTCATTAGCGCTTGTTCTTCAATTCCGCTTTTACTTAATTCGCTAACTGCTGCCGCTCGATTTGAGTGATTTGTAATTTTGACACGTTTGACATCTATACCAATACGTTGTGCTGAGCATTTAGTCCATTTGAAAATTTCATTAATTCCAATCGGCACATTCTCATACCAACCTTTAGAATTTTTCTTCTTCCAAAAGGAATTTGGTGTAAGAAGTACTCTGTCCAATGTTATAAAAGTGTCTCGTTTTTCCATTAACTTTTTAAATGAACGTATTGGGCAAATAACTTTCTCTAAAATATTAGGCGTAATCCATTTGCTGTCACATAATTTATTGTTACCGCCTTGTCTCGTTTTCGAAAATAGAGGATTATACTCGATACGTCCAATTTCTCTTCCATTATTTTCAATTTCAGATACGAAATAAGTGGTTTTGCAGTAAGCTGCTTCTCCTCCGCGCCAAAATAATTCAAACGCCAAAATGTGATATAATTTCTTTTGAAGTCCTTCCGGTTCATTTTCGTTATATAATCTGGCCATTGCAAAAACTTCAGATTCATTAAGAGCTGATGCACTAGATTTTTTCTATTCGGGTTGTGCTTGTAGGATTTTACGTTTAGCATTACATGCAGCTCGTGATGAATTGAACTGAACGTCGGTGAAAGGGTTAAATACAATATTGAATTCATGTTGAAAAGGGAAACATTCTCAATTGAATATTGATAGAAAGATTTTTCTGTGAATTGAAAAATCCACGATTAAAATGAAGTTATTTTTTCATGATTCCACATCTGATTTTATGAACATCCTGTTTATTTTTTCAACAAATCAATATTGAATTCGTTATAATATTAACTTTGTAGCATTCTAGCGGTGGTGTTCCAAATTGTTTTAACTACCGCTTCTTTGTAGTCTTCCCCGTTGCTTTTTCGCATATTAAATGCCCAATTTCGCAATATTACATTCAATTTCTCGATTGAAGTATCTGGCTCAAATTTATATCTTTTTGCATCGCAAAACGTAGAAAATTGTCGCCAGATTGATGATTGCGTCGCAACTGTATCAGTAGGCACACAGGTATTAACAATTTGACTAATTTCGGCGTTCGTAGACTCACCGAATTTGGCAACCAACACAGCGAT
The DNA here is from genome assembly GCA_018342105.1 of Gonioctena quinquepunctata. NCBI lineage: Eukaryota > Metazoa > Arthropoda > Insecta > Coleoptera > Chrysomelidae > Gonioctena > Gonioctena quinquepunctata. The sequence goes on along the minus strand of JAFIRS010007631.1, from coordinate 4,118 downwards.
AATTGATGAACAAATGAATAAGTTTTTTTTTTATGTTCTGGTTCCCACGAAAAGGGATATCCTGTAATGTTCAGAGAACATCGTGGGAACCAAGGGAAAGAAGGTAGGAGTTGGTGTTCTTCTTGAATTTCTGGAGGTTGTATGCCTCGGGGAACACCTCCCTAGGCAATGAGTTCCAAAGCCTCGCTGTTCGTTGGATGAACGAGTCTTTGGAAAGTGATGTTCTGCAGGTCTCCAAAGTGACCACGAAGGGGTGTGATGACTGAACTTGACGGGTTAGTCTCGAAGAGACTGCCAAAGCAGGAACGATTGTTGATATTTCAGAAGAGCATCGCCCATGAAAATATCTATAAAATGGAAACAAATCGCCAACTTTTCTACGGTGTTCCAGACAAGTGAGCGAGTTTGTAAGCGAGGCATCACCGACGAGACGAATTGCCCTTTTTTGGACAGAATCCAATAGCCTCAGGATATGTTTAGGTGCCGCGCTCCAAATATGGGAACAGTATTCCAGGACAGGTCGGATCTGTGCCTTATAGATCATAAGCAGCTGGGTGGGGGGGAAATAGCTCTTGGCACGAAACAAAACCAAGTTTTGGGATGCACTTTGGCAATGGACCTCACGTGATTTTCCCAGGAAGGTTATTGCTGATAGTAATACCAAGCATCGATATGGATGACTTCAGTGGTATGGTTACTCCTGACAAAGTTATGTTAGGCAAGTGAGATCGGCTTTCTAGAGAAAAGACATGCTTGTGTTTTGTTTATTGAATTTACCAAGTTATTAGATCCCCACTCGAGAATTGTTGCTAAGTCCATATTTATATTATTAACATTTCTTCCTCGTTCATTTCTGGTTTCACGGGCTGATATAGGGGCCCTGGAAGAGAAAGCGGTATGGAGGGTACTATCATCGGCAAAGCTATGTACTTGACATGAAGTTGCTTTCAACAGGTCGTTGATGTGAAGTAGAAATAGTGTTGGTGCGAGAATAGATCCTTGCGGAACACCACCATTTATGAGTAAGTGTCAGATGAAACTCCACGACCACTACATGGAAGACCTGTTTGAGAGAAAACTAGCAAGCAGGGAACACAGCTGAGGGGCAAGCCATAAGAGGGAAGCTTGGCGAAAGTCCCTGGTGCCAAACTCGATCGAACGCGGAGATATCTAATGCCACAGCTAAGTTTCTCCATACTTTTCAATAGATAGCCCATATATGTGAGACGTAAGCGAGCAGGTACCAGTTGATCTCTGATGGCGGAAGCCATATTGCCTATCGTTGACAATTCCTGAGTCTTTCAGATATTTCATGAGCTCGATGTTGATGGCTTTTTCCATGACCTTTGAAATAATAGATAGCAGTGCGATAGGTCTGTAGTTGCTAGGTAGGGCCTTTTTGCCTTTTTTACTGGAAATTCATGCAAAATTTTGTTTATTATGAATGGAATGCTGGTCATAAACTGTCAGAGATTCACATCTATTCGCATTTCCTTGTTATTTGGTGGGATTTGCCCAGTACCTATTATTTTTTACAAGCTTATATTTAGTTTCACCCGTCTGTCTGTAATCAAATCTTGCAAGTTGAATTTGACCCCCTTCTAGATGCCCGATTAACGTAAAATTTGGCAGGTGGCCATAGTTCCAGTAACAATGCATTATAGCATTATTTGTTAGAGAAAAAAACAAAATGGCGGCTTCAAAATGGCGGACGATCTCTGTGATTGTGGTGCGATTCTATTCAAAATTGGTATATGGATGTTTACGAGGTCGGATATCATGAATCCATTATCAAAAGTCCTAAATTCAAAATGGCGTAGATCGAGTACTTCCGTTTCTGTGAATATTAGATTGAATGAGTATCTGATTGGTTTGATGATATAACTTTCGAATATATCTTTTGAATAACTTCGAGATTCTGCAGGTGTGCATCTGTCGCTGCCCCCAAGCTAGAATACCTTAAGTAAGGCGTGTTTCCACCAATGTATGATAAAGAATTTTGAGATATTTGAAGTCCAGTATAACCCTTTCGCTCATGACTTTTTGTTCTTGAAAAGAAAAATCTGATATTTGGCGTATATCACAAATAATTTTTTTGAAAAATTTTGGTGTTATCAATTTTTTTTTTCGTTTTTTAGTTTTTGAGTTATAAGATGTATTCGAATGAATACATTGTGAATGGTAGGTAAAATGGATAATGTTTTTTTAATTTCCATTCAAAAGTTATTGATAGGATAATAATATTTAATCCAGATTATTTTGAGTTGTCACCGAATTCATTTCATGTGATATTGCATAAAACCGTTTTTATGTTTCGAAAGACATAAATGAATTTCACACTTCACACACATAACGCGACTTTGCCCTTTGCATTCAGGATTTTTACACCTCGATGCATAAGATTTGCCATCAATAGAGGGGAAGTGTCCAATGTTATCAAATCTAACATCTGAGATTGGTCGGGTTTCAGCTCTAGGTCTTTTTGATGTAGTTGGGGTCGAACTACGGGAATTCTGCTCTGAGGATGGTTGACCTTTTTTTTTCTTTATTACTCATCGCTGAGGAATTCGATGTCAGAGAGGCCACTTTCTGTCATTTCCAACAATTCCTCTTTACTCAAATTACGTTTTAAACTCAAAAATTCTGTTGAATGATAATGATTTCTGAAAAAGTAATATAGAGTTAGATAATATTTACCATGATTTCCCCAACCTTCAGTTCACTCTGTATTCAATTGAATACGTCAATTTGAAATAATTATTACACAGCACTCTTTGAAATTTCTGGAATTTTAAGTAATCTCATCCACTGAGCTATGTTTTGTCTATGAATCACAACAATCAACAACCTGTTTCCTTTATTTGTATCGGGTTTTGACGTACATAAATAACGGCTATTCAGTACAGACTCTGCTCTTCCGTGAAACTCCGTGAATAAATATTGCTATAAGTTGAACTATTGGGTTTTAGATGGTAGCACATGGTAGGTATCGAAAATAAAGAATGTTAGATTGAATAATTATGAACTGACGTGATGATAATGTCGTATCAACCCAGAAAAACGAATACGAATTTAATGTATTCAATTGAATACCGTATGAGCGAAAGGGATAACCTGAAAGTGTTTGAACTTATACAGGAGTGAACGAAGATGTTTGCAGACTTGTATCAGATGTTTATCCGACCTACAATGACAAACAGGTTCCATCGAAATTATACAAGGTAACTTAACTAAATTGAACGTTCTGATTGGTTAAAAATAACACGAAATAAATAATCACATAGATATGCGTGTGTGTTCCGATTTTGAGTATTTGCTGGGAAAATTATGGCATGAATTGTATGTTTATTAGAGAAATTAATAATTTTTTACATGTTTTTTGAAAGACGGAGAATTCATAGAGTTTTTAAGTGTATCGGGGATTTGGTTCAATAGACGATGATCAATGTAAGCCAACTATCTCTGGCCTATTGCTTGTTTAGCTCGTGGTAGGGGTTCTTTATGTTCATTTCTCGTATTGTAGATGTGTTGTACATTAGTATGTTTTTGCGTTGAGCTTGATGTCCATTAGGCTTGCGTCAGTAAATAATTGGTCGCTGGAGAATGTAGATGAGACTCCCAACATAACCTATATGATTCTTTTGGGAAAATTTCAAGAGGAAGAATGTGGGAGTGTCGCACTTTCCCCAGACCATAATTCCATAATTGTAGGTTTCGATAAGGGCGTGGTTAGTATTTTTAGTTTCGAAGGAATAAAACACTTGAACTGATAAACCTGTTTATGAGGGACCGTATTCTCTTAGAGAATTCAGTAATGTGAGAATTCCATTTCATGAAACTATCGATGTGGGCTCCAATGTATGACCGTGTTATCAAGTGCAATTTCTTCGTTTTCTATCCTGAAAGTTGGTAGGTTCGATTAGTAGGATGTGAAAGGTATTATTTTAGTTTTTTGATATTGACAGTGAGGAGGTTCAGGTTGAACAACCAAAGTCTTTATTATGTCTTTTTCAGCTTTTTCTTCAACTTCCCCAAGAACTCCATAGTAAATGAGTGCCGTTGTCCCAAAGGAGAAGACTGTGGCGGGGATCGTATCTTCAATAACCGGTTGATGTTAA